>JAUZTA010000005.1:10369798-10385275 GCA_034780835.1 Ctenochaetus striatus | reverse complement strand
GATTTTTTTTCCATTTAAAAACTGAGTATTCTCATTTTATTTTATCTTATATGTTGCTCCAAAGAGTTCCAAGTACTGTTATTGTGGAACCTTGCCATATTGCTAAGTGTTGAGCTGTGTAATACTGGATCAAATGGTTCCCTTATCTGCAGCCCACTGTCCTGAAATATTGAGTTTTTTGACATCCTGTAATTCATAGAGCCCTCAGCCTCACTAGCTCTCTAAAAATCTATCTCCACAGTGCCACTTTTTATGCAAATTGCTGATGACCGCTGGTAAGGAAATCTAAAACTTATCCTGTTCTTTAGGTTAACGGGATATGGAGGACGCTTCCATTGAACTTAAATAGCAGCACAATCAACATCATGAGCAACCCCTCTGTCATTACGCTGGGAACCAGCTTCGGTCTCTCTGTCTCATATGACAATGCCGGAGGTGTGCATCTAAACTTACCATCCACTTACTCTGATCACGTCTGTGGTCTGTGTGGAAACTTTAACCACCTCAGAGGAGATGATTTCAGAGGGCCCAATGGTACAGATGCCGGAGGTGTTGTATCTTTGGCAGAGAGCTGGCACACGGGGCAAACCACTTCCTCATGTGAGGTTGTTTTAGTGCCTCATCAGTGTGACCCAGTTGAGGAGGCTAATTATGCCAGTGATCTGTACTGTGGCAGCCTGTTGTCTGCTACTGGGCCCTTCGCTGACTGCTTCTCAGTTGTTGAGGTAGAGAGCTACTTTAGGGACTGTGTGATTGACATGTGCTCTACTGATGGTGACCAAGCGGTGTTATGTGAGGCATTAACGGCCTACACCGACATCTGCCAGGAGGCCGGGGTCACCATACCCACATGGAGGAACTCTACATTTTGCCGTATGTTGCTTTTAAGCTTCTTTCTTTAGTTTATCTACATACAGTTATAAAAATAAGGGAAATGTTGGCTAATAATGACTTTAATCATATAATAACAAATAAGGCAATGCTCTCTCCTCTTAGCCATTCAGTGTGGTGAGAACAGCCACTATAACTCATGTGCTAATGGCTGTCCCGAAGTGTGCTCCAGCCTGGATGCAGTTAGCTCCTGTGGAAGCTGTGAGGAAAGATGTGAATGTGACCATGGCTACAAACTGAGTGGGGGCAAGTGTGTCCCAGCAGAGGACTGTGGCTGCTGGTATAATGGAAAACACTATGAGGTAAGTGGTGTACATGGAAAGGGGAACAATTTTATATTCACCAACTCAGTTCCACAGTTGTAGAAATTATTCACAGAACTCCCATTCTCCTGCAGAGGGGAGAAACAGTGCTGGAAGGAGAGTGTGTGGAGCAGTGCCAGTGCATGGGTAACAATAACATGCAGTGCAACACAATGCAATGCACACACAAAGAGGTGTGTAAGGTCAAGGATGGGATCAAAGGCTGCTTCCCTCTCAATCCCTCCACCTGCAATGTGTACGGTGATCCACACTACATCACCTTTGATGGGATGGCATACAATTTTCAAGGGGGCTGCAAGTACACCCTTACTACAACGTGTGGAGGGGATAGCTCAGTCCCGTTTACCGTGATCGGGCACAACATGCATCCCCCTTATCAGAATTACACCCGGTCCAAGCTGGAGGCTGTGTCTCTTCAGGTTGAGGATCTGAACCTCATGTTGAATCAGAGCGGAGAGGTCCATGTAAGCATGAAAACTTGTTTCTCTACACAAAAAACAATACAAATTGTACCTTTCTGAGTGTAACAAAGGCTATTATATAAACGTGTCACGTGCTATCTATGCAATTGTGACACATGGCCTTCAAGTCATTTTAACTGACTTTGGTGGGACATTATCTGAATATTGTGCTATAATTCATTAATGACAGCTGCCAATAGATTTGGTTTGAGCACACCCATTTTTATAGGGGTCAATTATCACTGTGTACCAGGTCATTCGAAGAGCTTACTTGTTGTCAGTGGAAAACTTGAATAAACAAACTAACAGCTGACCCACTTGACTTTGCCCTTAGCGCTTAGTTGATAGGTAATTAGTTGCATTAACAATCACATTTAAAAAAACTAAAACAGAACATTATTGCTTTTTTACGTAAGACATCAAAAATAAAATCTGTTCTTGCAAGAATAAACTCTTTTTAAATGACGGACTGTTCTTTCTTTAGGTGAATGATGTTTCTGTCCAACTTCCCTATTCCATCAATGGGACATACGGCTCAGTGGGGGTCCACATGCAGAATAATTATATTGTCTTGGAGTCGACCTTTGGCCTTAGACTGGTCATAGATGGGCAGACCAGGCTCTTCCTGCAGGTGGACGAACGCCACAAGTATGAACTGTGTGGACTATGTGGCACGTACTCTGACCAACAGGATGATGATTTTATAATACCTGGAGGACAAAATGTTACAAATCCATTTGAGTTCGGAGACAGTTGGAGGGTGCAGGATGGAAATGAGTAAGTTATTTTAATATACAGGGCATCTACATGTATTTTTGTAATTGTAATGAGAAATGTTAAAACATTTCAATATCTATAAAAGGAAAAACACAAACACACTAAACTAAGATGATGAACATGAAAAAACACAATACTTGAAAAGATGGCGCATTAGTTTTGTCATTGTGAGTTTGTCATTGATAGCAACATTTAGCTCAAACCACCCAAATGCCCACATGCAAAAATATTTGAAGTATTGTCTGTATAGAGGTAGATGTCTGTGTTGTACAATGAGCTAATAACCACAAATAATCATTTATTATCATGCACACAATCTGACAGCTTGGGATTATTCTTTAGTTAATTAATAACTAGATAAAAGCAGGATTAATTAATAGCTAATAGCTGGCTGAGTGCATGTATGTGAAGCAGGTTATTTTAGCAGAAGATACTTTAAGAGCATAACCTGACAACCCTACATAACTATATAAACATTAGAACATGTTGTTAAACTTATGAAGCATGAACACATGAATTAGCAACCACTAATTTTGGCTAAATAAGTCCAATAAATCCAAATGTCTAGATCTTTAATTGTCTAAACTCTGACTTTCAGGTGTACCACCCATCCAAATGATCCCAGACTCTGTGATTATGATGAGGAGAATAATGCCTACGATGAGTGTTATGTTCTGCTAGGAGAAGCCTTCAAGCCCTGCCATGAGGTCCTCCACCCAAGCATCTACCTCACGAGTTGTGTGTACGACTTCTGTGCCACAAGTGGTGACCAACACACCCTGTGTGAATCTCTTAAGTCTTATGCAATAGCATGCCAGGTTGCAGGAGTGGAGCTTCCAGAATGGCAGACCAACACAGCCTGTGGTGAGTGTTTAAGACAGTCACTGTTACTCTGTGAGAGGACTTGTGTATATAATGTTAATAATGAGAGTCTTGTTTAAGTTTATCTTCTGTTTGTTTGTCTTTGATATAAGCAAGAAATTAAGTAGTTAGGGCATAGAGGATGAGGCCTAATGGAAAAGTTCTCTTCGGGTGCCAAAAAAGGCTAAGGTGGTGAAATGATTTTTTGTTTGTTTGTTTGTTTTGTGTTTATTCAACTTTCAGATAATCCCACCACCACCACAACAACGTTAAGTCCTACCCTTCCAACACCAGATCAGATATGTAAGAGCACTTGGTATTCTGAAGGTTTATTTGTCACTTTAGGTTGAATAATCAGCAGAATAATCCACATGATTATTATTGTTTTCTGCTAGATTATTGTTTTAAAGTTAATATAGCATTAAAACAATCATCCACAAAATTCAATTAAACACTGACTACACCAAGGTTAATCTGATTTATTAAGTTAAACTGGTATATTAAACATCTGTAGGTCTGTTAGTTTTTGAAGTGTAATGTAATGTTTGGCTTGCAAAATGGATGATTGTTTCAAAATTAAATTCTATTTTTCATATTTAATTGTCCTTCAGATATTTAGCTCTAAGTGTTCGATCACCATTTCCATTGCGCTCATATGCTTCTTCGTAGCATGTCCCATTGATTGCACCTTTGAAGACAGTCTGTGTGGATGGGAACAGCTCATAGAGGATAATTTTGATTGGACAAGAAATTCAGGACCAACTCCATCAAACCTAACTGGCCCAGACCAAGACCACACCACTGGAGGTACAACTCAAAGTCAGACCTTGACGTCACATCGATCGCGCTCCTGCATTGTTTTTTGTTTGTAATTTTTTTTCATGTTTATTGTGCTATTTTCAACATTTCTCTAGCTGGCTTTTACATGTACATTGATGGAAGTAAGGTGTCAAATGGAGATTCGGCCCGTCTGTTGAGCTCAACATGCTATTATAATGGCTCACTTTGCCTGCACTTCTGGTACCATATGTATGGCTCAGCTACAGCCATGGCCCTCAACATCTACCTGCTCAAAAACACTAAATCCACCAAGCTCTGGTCCATGATGAACAATCAGGGATCGAAATGGCATCCAGTATATCTTGACATCAGAGAGTCTGGTCCATTCCAAGTAAGTCTGACACCATATAATGACACTATATATAGTATATATTCACTTAAAAGACACTAATTGAATGCACACTTCTTGCATAGACTAATGATCTTGCTCCTTACAGCTACCCATTACATTTTCCACCTTTTCCAGATTATAGCAGAGGGAATTCGAGGATCTAATAACCAGTCAGATGTGGCCATTGATGACATTTACATTGACGTTGGCTCATGCTCAGGTGACATTTACCTCCAAGAATATTCACCTCCACTAAAAAGGGAAAACAAGACATTAAATATTGATTAGGAATGTAATGTGAAATAGCTGCCAACATTATATTCAGATTATGCAGGTTCATTATAACAGAAATTATGACCAAGCAAAATATATCAGGGCCTAAACAAAGTTAATCATCCTCTCATTTAGGAAGACTGCACAGTCTGGTTAGTGAAACTGAGATTTCTTCGACAACTGCAGAAATCCTCCCCTCACATCCAGGTAAGTACACAGGAAGTTTTATTTTCTGGGTCACTTGTTTCTACATCAGAGAGCTCAATTGTGGTTACAAATTAACATCTGTGTGTAGTCTAATAAATACTGATTGTGCAGTTTCTAATGATAATTAAAGGTACTTATTGTCTAAATTTTCAGGATATTTCATAAGGACTAGCACCTTGTTCATGTTAATTTTTTGCAAATGTTTCCCTTATAGTCTGCAATTTCAACTGTAGCTTCAACAGCAGCCTTTGCATTAACATTTTTTAGCTCAGAGACATTTAGATTGATAGCTGAAAACTGATGCAACTTACTTGATTGAAATGTTGTTACAGACCTGACTAAACCAACAACCCCTACCACAATCAGCTTAACAGCTGCACAGCCACAGACAGCAACTTCATCGAAACCACATTCACCACAAGCCTTTACAACAACCACTGTAAGAATCTCAGCCACAACTGACAGAAATAGCACTACAACACCAGCAACAACTGTAACTCCACAACCTTTCAACTCTGATGTCCAAACAACAAGACCCCAACCAGCAACAACAGAGAATGCAGTGGTTGAGACTTCAGAGCAACCAAAATCTGAAGTTACAGGTAGACCTCAAACAACAGCAAGCCAAGAGCATCAAGCTACAACAGCTAGACCACAACTTCCGACCACAGCTAAAGCACAGCTGACAACAGCTCAACCGCCATCAACAGCTGGACGACAACCTAAAACCACAGGGAGGCCAAAACCACTAACAACAGCTAGACCAAATCCTCTAACAGTGACGGCAGCTAGACCACAACCATCAGCCACAGTGAGGCCACAAACTCAAACAATGGCTGGACCACAATACTCAACCACAGCTAGGCCAAAGACACCAGTAACAGCTAGACCCAGTCTTCCTACTACAGCTAAGACACTTACAACAGGTAGAACAAATCCTTTAGAAACAGCTGGACCAAAACCTATTACCACAGCTAGGCCTAATCCCTTAACTACCACTAAGCCATGGCCACCAACATCAGGACCACAGGCTCCATCCACAGCCAAGCCAAAGCCACCAGCAACAGCAAGACCACCACCATCCACCACAGCTAAATCACAGCCACCAGCAACAGCTAGACCACAACTCCCAACTACACTGAGGCCAGAACTTCCAACAACAGCTAAACCACAACCCTCATCTACACTGAAGCCAAAGCCACCAGCAACAGCAAGACCACAACCCCCAACTACACTGAAGCCAAAGCCATCAACAACAGCTGGACCAAAACCTATAACCACAGCGAGGCCAAAACCACTAACAACAGGTAGACCAAAACCTATAACCACAGCTAAGCCAAAGCCACCAGCAACAGCAAGACCACAACCCTCAACAACACTGAGGCCACAACTTCCAACAACAGCAGAACCACAACCCTCATCCACAGCTGAGCCAAAGCCACCAGCAACAGCTAGACCAAATCCTCTTACTACAGATAAGCCAAAGCCGCCACTAACAACAGGTAGAACAAATCCTTTAACCACAGCTAAGCCAAAGCCACCAGCAACATCTAGACCACAATCCCCAACTACATTGAAGCCACAACCTTTAACATCAGCTGGACCACAGCCCTCAGCCACAGTGAGGCCAAAACCACTAACCACAGTTAGACCAAATCCTCTAACTACAGCTAAGCAACAGCTACCGACTACAGCTAAGCCAAATCCTCTAACTACAGCTAAGTCACAACCACCAACATTGAGACCACGACCTCCATCCACTGCTAAGCCACAGCCTCAAACAACAGCAAGACAACAACCTTTAACCACAGCTAAGCCAAAGCCACCAGCAACAGCTAGACCACATCCCCCAACCACAGCTAAACCACAGCCAGAAATCACAGCTAGGCCACAGCCAGCCACAACAAAGTCACAACCCACAACTGAAACTCTACCACAGCCACAAACAACAGTCAAACCAAAACCCCAAACCACATCTCAAACAGACCCATTGACAACAAACAGACCACAACCTGATGCTACATCTACACTAAAACCACCAGCAACAGCTAGGCCACAGCCAGCGACAACAGCTGGACCACAACCTCCAAGCACAGTTAAACTAGAGCCACAAACAACTGTGAAACAGCAACCACCAACCACAACTGGACAACGACCTCAAACTGAAACTCAGCCACACCAACAAACAACCTATAAACCACATCCAACAACAGGTAGACCTCAACCTATGACTTCAGCTTCATCACAATCTACAACAGCTGGACCACAACCATCAACTGCACTTGTACCAAGTAAGTTTTAAGTTTGTATTTTCATATTTAACTTCTAACCCAACACCTCACATCAGGCAATAAGTATGCAATCTGTCTCTACTTTTCTGTCTCCCTCTATAGCACCCTCATGCCCTCAGAACAGTCATTATACCACTTGTATCCCTGCCTGTAATCCCACCTGTACATATCTGAATGGCCCACCACGCTGCAGTGAAAACAAGGGTTGTGTGCAGGGATGTGTATGCAATGACGGCTTTGTGCAGAAAGAAAAGATTTGTGTGCCTGTTCAACAGTGTGGATGTCTTGACAGGAATGGCGACACACATCAGGTGAGTGACAGTTCAGAGTAACTAATAATCAATGGAACAAGTCATACATACATGGAACTACTTTCCAAAATCCAGAGCATTATTGTCAAAAAAGGTTCATGTGGAAATTTAGATCCAAGCACTATGATAACTCTCTTTATCTTGTCAGTTCGATGAAGTGTGGTACACCAATCACTGCAGTCAGAAATGTGAATGTGAGAAACACCATGGTGTGGGAGAGATTGACTGCGACAACAAAGATGAGTGCGATGGAAATGCTGTCTGCCTTCAAAATGAGGAAGGCGATTATTATTGCCAGACTACAGGTGCTGAAAATGAGACCATTTAAGCCTGTGATGTATCAAAACTGTGCACCCTATTCACTAACTTATGAACCACTCTACACTTGTTGCTTCACAGGCTTCAATGAGTGTACCATCAAGAAGGACAATGAGTGCAAAACCTTTGATAAAATGGAGTATGACTTTGAGGGTGAGCACTCATATGTGCTGGTCCAGACCAAGAACTTGCCAAACAACCTCCCAGATCTCTACATCATGGGTATCAACACACACACTGTACATGATGACGATGATGGTCATGACGACGACAGCAGTGACAAAGACCACAGGGACGAAGAAGAGGATGATGATCATGATGATGATGATGATGAAGATGATGGTGATGAAGATCATGATGATGATGATGACAAACATGAGGATGACAGCAAGGAACAAGAGGAACACAAAGGATTACAAGAGCTAAAGATCAGAGTGTACAATCACACTGTGGAGTTCAAGAAAAAACGGAGGCTGATTGTAAGTATCAAGGGCATTTTAACAACATGCTGCCTCCATCTAATATTCCTGTGGAGCCTTTTCTGAAGACACAATATTTTGTTCATGGGATAATATCACCATATTCCTGCCCGCCCACAAACATTGTGTAAGCACTAAGGGAAATAACCGGCACTGCTTCATATTTTTTCCAAGAGGTGTTATCACAGCAGTGAGGCAGATGATGTGTTACATGCATGTGCTAAATTGTTCTCTGTCATATGTTATTTCCCTGTTGGCACTTAAGCCATGTTTGTGTGCGTTGACGAAGACAGAGAGAGAGAGAGATTGAGAGTGATAGAGAGAAAGACAAAAGAGAAAAGATAACAGAGTAAGTAAAAAGCTGCAACATTGGTGTTACATTTATTCAGTAGTCAGATCTTGTTTTGTACATAGCCTTTAAAAGTAGTCTGAGCAAATTTTAAGGTTTGAATGCAGTAAAGAGTTTTCAATATCCAAATAACACTGGTACTTAAGCTTTAGTATTTCAAGTTGTACTTTTGAATTTTTATAGCCAAAATTCTTTTAATATTTCATAGATTTATAATGCATTTATTTGTTCAACCTTGAATGCATGAGCCAAAAAATACTGACACGACCAAAGTCACTTTTAGCTGCTTTTTACTAGCAACCCTGTACTTGTTGAAAAGGTAAAATGTTTGCCAAATTCACCATCTTATTTTAGCATGTTGGCCTGGTAACATATGCTAGTTAGCACAGAACACAAAGTATCACTAAAGCACCCTTAGGAGCTGTCCAGTGGGGGCAGTGGGTGGTTTATAAACTGCTGAACATAATATACATAAAAACTCAAGAACAAATACTAGATCAGACTATTCTTCTTAAATATGATATATTGCATTTTCTCTCCCTTCAGGTGGATGGAAGAAGAACTTATACTCCTGTCTCACCAACTGCTGGTCTAAAAATCTATAAGCATTCCTCTCACATCTACCTGAAGACTGACTTTGGCCTACTGGTTGAGTTTGATGGACGCAGCTCGGCAGGTAACTAATCTTCACCTTATTAAACAATTCTAACAGAATTTGCAATAGTCTTAAAAATTATAGAATTCATAGCAAATCCTTAAAATTCACAATTCAGAATGCTATCCAAGTCAATGAATGCATATTGTTCTGTGGAAGAGAGTTATACAATGAATTAGTTGACATTGTGTGGTTGATTTTGTGCCTGCAGAGATCATTTTACCACGGATTTATAAAAGGAAGGTGGGCGGTCTGTGTGGGAACTTTGACGGTCAAAAGTGGAATGACAGGATGAAGCCAGATGGCACCAGGGCCACGAGTGTTCATGATTTTGAAGAGAGCTGGAGAGTGTGACTATCAGAGGAATAAAAGGAAGAAACATGGCACTTCAAAAACCTCCCAAGGTTTTAACGACTAGTAGAAACATTGCTACTAGAACTTTGAAGACGATGAATGTGTTGCCTGAAAAATAAGGAGAGGCAGAAATCAGGCAGATTTTGCTTCTTCAACACACCCTCTCCGAATCCTGAGCTGCCAAACATGACTTTGCATTACATGATTAATGGCACTGATGTTCAGTTCTCTTTACCTTCAGCTTAAATACAAAATGACGCCGACTGCTTCCTGTTAAACACAAAGTATCTCAAAGAAAAGACTTAACTACCTGCTGCTTAACCTGAATTGTTCTAGGACGTAATATTGTTTTAAGAATCTGATGTCAAGCTTCAAAGACTTTTTAAAAAAGTTACTCATCTCTTGAAATCTCTAAAACCATCTTTTTTTCCCAAAAACCTTTGTACTCTTTGATAATATATTAGACTTCACTGTTTGTGTCATTGCTGTGCATGATATTTATTCAAAGCCGATGTTCTTACAGCTGTGCATGAACTATCTGTCTATCATTCTTTGAAACAAAGTTGTTTAAATAATGATTATATGTTACTGCCAATGAATTATTTATCACTATCTGATGCTGTCGGAAATAAACTCAATGTGCAACAAATGATTATTCACAATGTTGCATGCACTTGTTGCACTGTTCAAATAAATATTTACTGTGGAATTTGTGTCGTCATCAGTCTAGTCATTTTAGTCTTGGGAGCAACCACATCAGCATTCTTGAAATTACTCCACTCTGAATGTGTAAGCCATTATCTAACTGCAGAGCTGACAAAAGTCTAATCATTACATCGCACGAAACACCATCACAGGACATCTGTAACAGGATATTACTCTGTAAAGACAAGGAAGTTGTTTTTTTTCTGGCAGACAACAAGGTTTTTCTTATCAAGTACGTGCCTTTCTGTGTCTGTGTTCGTGTGTGATAGTGAGTGTGTGTTTTTGTATGCGTAAAGATAAACCTTGGCTACATTCAGCAGACTCTCACTCATGGACTGGTTTGCATTGTTCTTCCCTCTTGTGTTGGGCTTTCTACCTCTCTATGATGGTGAGTAAAACATTACCACATTTAATATTTAATAGTTTAAACAAGCCAAGTCTTGGAATAGTTACCGTTTCCGTATACAAAAATGTGTTGAAATGATAAAGAATTCACAATACAAAGTGAAAACAAGATCGATAATCTCTTGCATAAGTTTAACTTGATTGTGAAAAGCAAATAGATTTTTAAGTGATTCAATAATTTAAACACCTCGCGGCTCAGCTGATTGGTAATTTCATTACATCAGTGTAAATAATTCAAGTGCATTTCCTACATAAATTAAAAACTAAGCTTCTGTCCTCGAGTGCTTTGTTTAATTTTAAGTGAATTTTAAATCACTGGCTTAATCTATACGTTGTTAGGAGCATTGATTTGTTGTCATATTTTTTGTTGCAGAGAGGTCATTTTAAAGTGAAAATTACCCTCATAAATAGGCACATAGAGTAACAAATTACTAATTGTGTTCTTTTCCAAACTAAAAAGGAGGCTAGCTTATGTAAAGTTTATGTCTTCTAATAACCAGCGACACAATTATTAGGAAAACTGTTACTTGTATAGACGCAGGTAACAAATGGAGAAAGTTGAGGAAAAGTCTGAATAAATGCAAAAAAAAAGTAAATTAAAAGAGGAACTAAGTCCTTTTCAGTAAAAGGAATTAACATTGTTTTTTGTGTGTATGTGTTTCAATCTGATGAAAACAGATTAATGCTATATGATCTTGACAAAGATGTCATTTCTTGAACAAGTATAAGCCATTTTAGGAGTCTGTGGGATGTTATATGACACTTATAAAATAACTGCAGGTTAACTGGGCAGAATGTTTTGTATTAAAAACCATTAGTACCACATAATACAGGAAAGACTGAACAGCACGGACACCTGCATCTGCTGTATCAGACAGATCAGTGTTTCATTCATGCCAAACATTCTCCTCGTGATGCATAAGCTGTTTTTTCCTGATTTCAAATAAAATTACTTGTCATTGTCTATTTTTATTTTCTACCGCAAACTTCCACGAACGGGCAAACAGGTAATACCACCACATCTCACATGTCACTGCACGCCCAGTTCCCATTCGTCAGTACAACACACTCTACCTTCAGCACAACTCCACAATAATAAAAAAAACACCCCTAAAGCCTCTTAGCTTCATCCAAAGATTGTATTAAAATTCTGACTTGGACTGATTCTTGTAGTCTTGTGCCTTGAAACTCACATATCAGCCAGGCAGCCACAAATTATCTCACAAACCAGTAAACCTGGAGACTCATAGCTACAACAACTACTGATATCATTACCACTGCATTATCTGCTATAACACAAGCTGTGCTATCACTTATTGCTTGATTCTGTACTGCTAGTTGCTGCAGATTGCGCAGGTCCTCCCGTGCTGTGCTGCCTTGGTCAAAACGACAGTTGTGACAGAGGGGGGTGTTATTGTGATGAATACTGCTTGCCATCTAATGACTGCTGCTCTGACTACAATTCAACCTGCACCACATGTAAGTGAGGGGGAACACAAATAACAGGAAAGTACACATTTACGTCTGCCCAAGATTCGAGATTCAACAGCATTTCAGATTTATAGTTGAAATCTTTTTTTCTCTACTACAGCTTCTAACACTACAACATCAGAAGGACCCATCACAACAAGTAACAGCATCGCATCAACGCTGACTAGTAATGCTGCAACTTCATCATCCATAGTCTCATCAACAAAAGAACCAACATTTTTGACAGTTTCCTTATATTTTCCTTGTAGCAGGAACAACACTGACAGAAACAAGTACAACTGTGTACACAAGTAGTGGCACATCTTCGCCAGCAGATGGGAGCAATTCTGGAGAGACCACCAGCTCAGATAAAGGTAGAGTCAGACACATGTATTTCGATGATGCTGTTAAGAGTTTGAATGAAATAGCAGATTTCTTTTTGCACCTTTCTTGTTCCAGATGTCCACGTGGTGACTGTACATCTCAGAGTTTCTTTTGAAACCAATAATATGAACAATGGGGAGTTATTGGAGGCTGTTTCCAATGTAAGTACGACAACGCTTGTAATATACAGTCACAGGAGTGGTTTTTAATCTTTTTCTGTCATTCTTCCATCAGAAAAAGGTTCACAGCCCCCGCCCCGCAATTTTAATATACATTAACATAGTTGGTGAAGCAACTACTATAAAAAGTTAAAAAAATAAATAAATAAAAAAACACATTAGCATCAATAGATTGGATTCACTCCATGTTTCCTCTAGTCATGCACACTCTCTCTTCAGTGGCTCAATGCTTAATCACTGGTGCCTGCCACACACTTCAATAACCAGAGTTACAGTATCATAAAAAGCAGTATACACACCTGTGTGGCTTATCAGTGTGTGTCTCCTCTCTCCCAGTTTGTTTCCCAGACCCTACAGCAGATTTGTGAGGGCTGCACTGCAACTATCAAAGATATCAAACCCACCTGAGGATGAGCATGTGATTCAGCCAATGGAAGCGTCAGCTGTACTGTGACCACAGACTGCACAGCTCTCACAAACAACAGAATAATCTGTTCAAGTCCAGTCAACTATTTTCTTTCTTTCTTTCTTAAACCACATATTTATTCAGCACTGTCTGACTTAACTATGCACCAGACAGACAATCAGAGAGACAGATCCAGTGCAGTTTTGCTAGACAGGTTCTACAAGCGATCACTTGTTGAAGCTTTTGACCCATTTTACAGCTTAAAAGCAAGACAGAGCTGAATAAATCAACACAAGCAACTGCAGCAGACCTTGTGCACAGGCTCCTTCAATCATCAGCGAAACAACAAAAACTGCAAAATATGTGAAACTGCAAAATTATCAAAGGTTTGGAGAGCAACAGTGACACAGGGGCTCCATTAGCATTACAATTAACCATTAGGGGAACCACCAGCAAGCAAAGTTATATGTAAAAAAATGCATTTGACTCACGTTATTTGGCGTGGAAGTCAAGTCTTGTTTCTTTCATGGATTTAAAGTGGTTAAAATCTATATCTTACTCAACAAAATCCCGGCCGACTCACGTGTTACTGCGGTCATTAAGGGTTTTTTAGCAAATGCTTCTTCCGTCTGCAAACGTCAACCACAACTATTACGATAATTAAAAACGCGCTTGCTTCCTCAATTAGTCACATTGCGTGAATGCTTTTATTCTTCTTTGTAAGGTCAGAGCGCGAATAATGTTAACGTTAGCTTGTTTCACAAGTAAACTTAAATATGTGTTTATTAGAAATCTATCCGACATCGACTACAAGTGTTGCTGTAGTTCACATTAACTTATTTTTCTCTTGGGTAGACTCAATGGCATCTCCAATTGAAAAGTGCACCCTCATTTTTTGACAAAACACACACCGTGACATTTACCTCTACAGCCGGGGGAGGCGCTGTTTCCCACATTTAAGGAAATTCTGAAACGAGTGGAAATCTGTCTTTATCTTGTGCAGAGTTTATCAGATTCCTTTACTGAAATGACAGCAATGGATTAAGAGTGTTGTGATATTTGTACTATTGAAAAATATTATAAAATAAATAATAATTATTGTGTCAGTGCCATGCATTGTATTTTTATTCAATTTTACCTGTGCATAAATGTCAGTATGTATTGAACTTGAGCACACGTCACTTTGAAGGTCCAGTGTGTAGGATTAAGAGGGATCTGTGAGTAAAATAGGAGTGTTATATTTATAGAAATGTTTTTAGAGCTTTTTTAATGATTTCTCACTGTAAGCTAAGCCTGTTTGATTATTAATGTTTTTTCCTCTTCTGGTGGTGGCTGACAGACCTCCATATTGTATTTGTTAACTTTTATTTTTAACCCTTTAACTTATCTTTTTTTAACCTGCTAGAATTGTATTTGTTTTGGTGTTGATTTACTTGGTTGGTGGTAGTTTAGTAAACCATTGCAATGTCTTCAAAAAGTGGCTATTTTGAGGAATGAACTGACCATCATAATGTTACATTTTTAATAATCTCTTTACAGCTTCTATGGTTTTGTATAGCAATTCAATCAATGTTTCCCCTGTCTATGTCTTTTACCATATTGGTCACATTGTAAATACACAGTACAAAGTGGCTGAAACATAATGGTGCAAGACTCCAAATGGATTTTATGTCACCATCTGATGATGATGGCAAAAATAAATGTGCAATAAATGGTTATTCAAATGTTGCTGACGTTTGGTCATGATGTATGTTGCTTGTACATTAGAGATTTTCTACTTGAGTAATGGTAATTTTCTGCAGTACAGTTACATTTATTGCAACATCAGTCATTGGATTCTGAAGTGTAGCTCTGTCCTTGTTTACAGCCTGTCATTATAGCTCCTACATATATAATAAACAGGAAAAAAATCACAGAGGAGAGAAAAAATCAAGACACTCATAGAGTAACATTATTTATTTACCTAGCAGTTTACTCAGTTTTTAATTAACAACAAAAATCATTTTATTCTTTACTTCAGGCAATGCCTCAGTGTGTAAGAGACAGCAGCAGGGACTGCAGAGCTCATTCATTACTCTGCCGCACCAATAGATAATTCATTTCAGTGGATGAGATGGTTAGTAAATTTCTACTTTTATGGGGATCACGCTATTAGTAGTCTTTTCCTTGATTGACTGGATAAATGTGAATTATATTCATTTCAAACT
>JAUZTA010000005.1:10311669-10329267 GCA_034780835.1 Ctenochaetus striatus | reverse complement strand
TAAATTCCCGTACTGCAGCAAACCTCTCCACCTGTATGAAAAGTTAAGGACAGAAGAGCAGCAGACGAGTATGTACTGATGATTGCAGCGCATGTTGTTGGTGCTGAGCTGCAGCTGCAGGTGTCACTGCTGACCGCACTGGTCGGCGCTGTCCACGGCCCGTGGTGCTGAAAGGCAGAGGGACGGAATAACACGGTGCCCTTTACTGTCGCTGCGGGCGCTAAATTCTAATTATACGGTTAAATAGGCCTATTAAATCCAGCGCATACGCATGACCCACTCTTGTGACAGA
Source organism: Ctenochaetus striatus (assembly GCA_034780835.1). NCBI lineage: Eukaryota > Metazoa > Chordata > Actinopteri > Acanthuriformes > Acanthuridae > Ctenochaetus > Ctenochaetus striatus. The sequence goes on along the minus strand of JAUZTA010000005.1, from coordinate 10,328,975 downwards.
TCGGCCAGGTGGCAGACACCAAGTTGCGAAATCAATTTGTACAAGTCCATCGACTGCATATTTTGTGGTAAACGGGATTTAGTGCCGGTAATATGATAACGGCGAAGCCTTGCAGCCTGTCTCCGTCCTCGGGTTGTGCCCATCTGACCGGTTACACAACAAGTGTGTGTGTGTTCGCGCAACCGGATGGAGCGACAGCTAACGGGACTGACTCATACCGAGTAAACACAGACTTGGCGCCTTACTACATTTTATCGCATTCATCACCTCCTCCTCAGTGTGCTCTGGGAAATCGATCATTCATGTAAAAAGAAGCAGTGGCCCAATTAGACGGAACATGGCGGACGCGGCCAGCACAGGACGCGATCGTGACTCCGCTTCGCCTGACGCGGCGGCCGACTCGCTCCCCGGTGAGGAGTACGAGTGCAAAATATGCTACAACTACTTCGACCTGGATCGTCACACTCCTAAATTACTGGGCTGTTCTCACACCTTCTGCCAGGAGTGTCTCGACGCTCTGCACTCCCGGGAGGGTCGGGGATGGAGAATCGTTTGCCCCGTGTGTCGTCACCGAACTCCGGTACCGGAATATCGGGTGCAGAACCTCCCAGACAACGCCGCGGTGACGGAAGCGCTCCCACTCAAAATCCAAACAGAGTCAGTGAACTCATTAATAAACACAGGTGTCCACATCGGTCCAGCCGAGTCTTCAGAGAGCGACGACGGCTGTCAGACGTGCAAACAAGTTGCGTTTGCGACCGGCTGCGTGTGCGCCATCTTCTCCTTCCTGTCCATGGTGGTGCTCTTATTTCTGGGCCTCATCTTCGTGCACAACTTCAACAACACCACGCCGCCGGTCGGCCCTGTGTGTTTGTTTGTTGCCAGCGTCCTCGCACTGTTCTCGCTCATTCTTACTTGGTTACTGTGTATGTTGAAGTACCGACCTGAAACCGAAGCAAGCAGCTTCAGTTCCCTCACGTACATAATGTGATCCTCTGACCGCAGAGCTACGAAACATAAACACAGCCTGGTCACTACAATAAAAGGGAAATCTATTTATTGACATCAACGTGCTTACATGCCATGGATGCCTTAATCATATCTATGAACATGGACGAATGACTCTAAAAACGTGACAGTGAATTATGATATATCAACAAATGAGTGGAAACTCACTTTATGTGGTACCATTGGTATTTGTGGCAAAGCAGAGTAAATAACACAATGGCTGGATTCCATTTAGCTTCTTCAGTTTCAGCGTCGTCATTGCTGGTGTGCTGTTATGGTTTACTGGAACGCTTAGCACAGCTATTTTTGATGTTATCCTAGTAACATCATTGCTTTTGTAGGGTTACTACAAGGAAAATATCTGCTGTGTAAACTGCGTATTTTGACCTTAGTGAAAGGTTGCAAAAACACTCTGGCTCAGGCAAAACTTGCTAACTTCTGCATGAGTTTGGACACAGTACATACACATGGTTTCTTGCCTTACAGAATCAGCATTTTGTCTGCCACTCCACATCCTTGATTTTTAAATACACTTAGCCTTGAGTTCTGTTTGACTGTGATAGTGTACAGGCATTGAAAGAGCACTTTAATTGGTCTCACTAATGGAGACATTAGCAGACACTGACTTGAATAACAGAAAGATTACCCATTACAGCTGTACCATCCCCCTACTGTCTTTACATATCTGTTTCCTGCACTGATGTTCTTATCTTTGACTTTTTGATTTTCGTAAAGTACTTGGAAGCTTCAGTATGACCAGGAATATTTGTGCACAGCATGTAAGTGTTGAGCTGTTGGTGTGTTATTGATTTATTATAATCTTTTTTGTGCCATCATCAATGACAACACGACCTACAGTGCCAACGACAGGACCTGTTTACCCCACAAATACCTCCATGTGATTACACTGACTCCCTGTGGTGGACCAGGTCAGCAGGGGATCCCAGGCCAATGACCCTGAGGGGACATGAGCCTTCACAAGATGAGAGAAATAACTTTGGGGTAGGGGGCCAAAATAAGCAGTGTTGTAAAGTAGTGTGACAATGGGAGTGCAGATGACCTCCTAGGGGTTTAAAGTCGTCTGATGGGTTTAAGTTTGCTTTCAGAAGTCATATAAACTGCAAGAAGATGCAAACTCCATTAAAGACCACGACTATGTAGGTCGTAAGTATTGGGGAGTGATAAATTAAAGGAAAGTGTGCAATAAAATAATGCTTAATTTCTAATTTCTGTTAATTTGTTTTAATATAAACTAGGCACTTAACACTTATACATCCGTCTCATAATTCTCTGTTTTTAAGAAAATAACACACATTGCTTTAAGTTGACTGGGTTTGGGTTACAAGCTCAGGTAAGACCCAACTAGATGTCTACATTTAGTTTTGGTAACTTCTGAATCCCAATAACACAGTGGGTATTTATCTGTACTTATTGTTGTTTTAAGAGGCGACACCAGTCTTAAGAGTTAAAATCCATCTCTTTCAGGTCTCTCAAAGGGACTCCTTCATTTGGTCATCCAGTCAGTGAGTAATGCCACTTAAATGCCACCGTGACAAAAGCTTGAGAAAAAAGGAGCAGAGGCAGGCCTCCACTGGGAGCCATAGGCAACACCGTGTCTGGGGCAGAGAGCTTCATTTCACAGGGACTGCAGGGCTTAAAGTTAAAGATTACTTTGAAATCTGCATCCCCTACCATCAAACTCTCCTGCTACAGTCCACCCTCCCTCCTCCCTGCAGCCGTCACTCCCTCTCCCGAAAAATAAAAAGCTGTCGCCACGGAGCAGGGGATGAGATGGGAGCAGATCCTCTTTGATGACAGAGAAGGATCCTTTTGTTCTCTAATCCCCGACCAACCCCTTCACCCCCTTCTCCTTATAAGTCCAACTGGACGTCAAAGGGTTTCATAAACAGCCACAGGCTCGAAAGTTATTAGTTTACTTGTTTTATTTTAAAAGATTTGAATGTGACTGATTTGTTTTATTGTGACATCTCTATCAAAAGCAGAGATATTTCATCTGAGTGATCTAAGGTGGACCTTTACACTGAGAGGGAGTCTCTTTGAGAGCAGTGAGATTTTAGAAGAAGCATATAATTAAGTAAATACCCTAACAAGTCACATGACACTGGCCAGCGGCTGTCATAGGTGGATCCCAAAGGAGAAGCCATCAGCCTCTGTGTATGGTGTCAAGAAAGACGGGGTCACCCACAAACAGACAGTTTTAGGATACATTTCCTCTCTTCCTGTGTCTCGCCTTTAAGTGTGTGCAAAGTGTGTCCCTGTGTCATTATCAGATTGGACACACGTATTTCACAGAGGAGATGAAAGTCTTCCTCTTGCTTGTAACATCTGCCTTCTGATGGTCTGTGTCCCATCAAGTTGACCTCAAAGACATAGCCCGAGGAGAGCGATTATCACCACTATCTATGCACTCCGGCTCATCATGTGATCTCATGCTTGTATGGATGTTTTCGCCCAAGTGTGCGTTTATGAGACGGTGAATTTGTGTGTCTGAGTGCATGTAGCTGTCTGAATCCGTCTGTACAGACATATGGCGTAAAAAGCATGCAGATACTCCAAAGACCGGTGAGAAGGGATCAGTGTCCAGGGTCAAAGTGTCAAACATGGCTTACCGAGCCACTTCACTTTCATCATGTCGCTCTTCAGATGTCCAGGAAAGGACTTTCCTCTGTTCTGAACTCTCCCACAAAAGCACTGTTGGATCTTCTCTCTGTCAAGTTGAAACAAATTGCATTATTTAAGACTTCCTTGCAAAGTCCTCTCAAAAGAAAAAAATATGCTCGTTGACTCCCTCTGGTGGAGAAAATTAAGAAAGCAGCAAAGGAAGGTGAAAGACATGCCTTCTGTTTAAAAGATAAAGTTGTAAGAAATGAAAATTTTATGTAAAAATCCATTTAGCTCGGTTGAAGTCTCTAGTTTTCACTTAGCAAAATTAACTAGTTCAGGTACAAAGTAGGATAATGGGAACCAAATAAAAAGGAACAAGGGTGAAAGATATAGTTTTGCATGTCTGACAATGGTCCAAACATACACCTTTATACATTTTAAGTGGAATAACCCGAGACAGTTCAATTTTTCTGCTATATAAACTGGGAGAGTACTGTTCTTTTTGTGTTTTTATGTAAACCTATTGTCAATTGTGCACTGTAGCCTATGACATCTTTTTTTTTTCAAATGGTTATCAGTTCCCGTCACCTGATTATATTGATTTTCAACTGTAGAAGCATGACTAATCAACACATTGTTGCAGATGGCTTTGCCAGTCACGGTGCCTGTCAGATGATTGCGCTAAACAGCTCTTTATCAATCTATTTTTTTAGGAGAGTCAAAATAAGTCTTTGTAGCTTCATGGGTAGTGGTTGAGATAAATAGAGGACTGTCCTCTTCCAACTTTCAAGCTAAATGCAGCTACTCCTCCTCTATCTATCTACTCAACACCCATCTCCCTCATGTGGATCACCCTGTACTCCCACATCATCCCATATACTGACATGGACAAATGAGAGGACTGAATTCGACTGGAACAGAAACAAGGCCAGAAGGGACAAGCTGAGGAAGAGGTGCAAAGAGCCGAGGCCAAAAATAGCTATGAGACAGACATTTTGGAGGAAGGGAAACTTTCACTGAACTCTACTCTGAACTTTCCCAAAAAATATCTACAAACAACCAGCAGCAGTGTAAACAACTCCTTAAACCTCAGAATCAGTTACTCTTGTTAAGATGTGGAATAGCCAACTATTTATAATTGCTCATTGATATTTGTTTATTTTTACAAAGCACAATAAAGCATTTTAATGTCTATACCCTGCTATTCATGCTGAAAGCTGAAAAATGCTGAAAGCTATATAGCTTGAGTTACAGCCACTACTACTAGATAAATATGAGAAAATGTACATTAGCACCACCAGCTGCTGAAAATTCATTTTGCAGGTACTGAATCATCTGCACTTATATATTTAAGAGTTTTCAGTCGCATAGCTAAAACCACTGTTATTGTGGAATTGAGCCTACATGAGAAACTAAACTTTATGAATTTTAAAAATTACCAAATTTTTGTAAAAGATGGCATCCTTTTGACGACTTGTGATTTTTTTAGAGGGTTTCCAGAGGCATTTCAGTACAAACTCAATGAACAGTGTTTAAATAAATATACTATCTAACTAAATTTCTTGGATGAAACTTTGCCACATGTAGTTAATTCTGCGTGACTTGTTACAGCAGATGGTGGCAAAATATCTCATGAAAGTGGTAACTGCATTGAAAACACAAGTGAAGACAGCTAATTTAAAGGCTTCTTTGAAAATATTTTTTGTTGCACTGGAATTTTAAATATTTAAAATGTAAAACTTTTACCTTTTTATTTTTTTCTTTAACATTACTTGATATCCTTTTCTGTAATGGAAAGGAAAAATCCAATAATTAACCCAACATAAAGATGGTGGTTGAAATTCAGACTATTTGGCCGACTATAAACAACGTGGTTAATCCACGAAGGCCTAATATAAACGGAACTTTTGTTGTTTGATTTTTATTTTAGAAAATAGTCAACTCCTGCTCTCCCCTTTCCCTAGATTCTCGTGTTATATGGCATGAAAGGTATAATTAGGTTTTACTATAAGCTGTATATAATCACTAGCTCAGAAAAGTTAAAAGTCTAGCCAGTTTTCAAAGCATGTGTCATACAGAAGATGCAGGATCTGCTGGTGACTCTTAAGAGACTCGAGTTTGCGGTCCCAGTCCCAGACGGACGAATTAGGCTGTGACCCATATTAGTACCCAGCGTAGTAATTATAAACTACAATTAAGTTTCAGTTTCACTTCCAAAAGTGTGTCACACTTGTGCACTCACACTCTCTCTTACACGCTCCTCCTTGTTAAAATGCAGTTTTCACTCGGTAACAGTTAATTAAAAAGAGACAGCTCCTGGAGCCGAACCGTGGTACCCACGTTTAAACCGGTAGTCGTTGGCTCCGTAGAATAATGGCTCACCCAATGAACCCGTGACCCGATTGGTACCCACCACGAAACTGAAGGCGCCGGCAATTTTGACCGCTAGTAACCTCCCTGACGTCCCTCCTGCCCCAAGCACGCGCCACCTCCAATGCTCCAATCGTTGAAGAGAGTCGTCCTGACGTCATTCGCTAGCTTCCGGGCTGGAAAGACTGTCCCGGCAATGTTCAGATTTACAATTTTTTCTTAATTTTATATTCGTTTTGTAAGAGGCCCACAGTTGTGAATTAAAACCAGACATATCTTGTTAGCAGATCATGTTTATACAATGTCAGAGCGTCGGAAACAAGGATAACTTGAATTGACCCATTCCGCAGCGACTCAGCCGTAGCAGTTGAGAAAAGAGGTGAGAATGTAACTGTTGTGGCTGTGTGAACGCTTTGCAGATGTTGACGAGAGGGACTGATTGTTAGCTGCCGGTTTGCTTATCGCCACGGTTCATCGCCTCTCGCACGCCATGCATTTGTGCTACGGGCAATTGCGTGTGCCGCCTTTGTTATTCTTAAGCGCATTTCGGCGAATAAACCGATATCACTACATCAGCAGTGGGCCAACAGGAGCTGCAATGTGTAGCCGATGCGCTAGCTTTAGCTTTTCTAGCTAGCAGCGCGTCTTTGAGCTGTCCGCTAACTGCTAATCTTGATGCTGCAACGCTAGCCTTTTATACCCTCAGTCAGTGGCCCTGTGTTGTGAAAAAAAAATGCCTATGTGTGCTGATTACAACGAACACCGCCTGCTTATCTGTTTCGGCTTTGATAGCGTCACATTTCATATCTAATATTCTTTGTAGCTTATCACAACAGTAATGTGTTTGGTCCTAACGTTATCAAACGCTGATAGCGATAACCTGATATAAGGACACACAAATCAAAACATTGTTTATACGACACCGTATCTAGAGCTCCACATGTGAATAGGAACACAGAAAAATTTGTGACAAGATAACGACAGCCCAAACATGAGTCTAAAAAAGCAGAAAACAAATGGCACACTAGGTCATTTAATTGGTACGATGGAGATCATATATGATTGAAATTAAAATCATATAGAAAAAGGTTGTTGTCAGTAAGATCATTCAGCCATCCTGGTGCTCATTAACTGTGGACAAAATATGTAAAATAGACTAAAAATTTATTTTGGATAGGCTGAAAGCATTACTACTCACCAGATATGCACGATAAGCAATCAATACAGACAATACTATAGTCCAATTAGGGGGAAATCTTATTGATCAGTATTATACAATGTTATTGTACAAATGATGAAATTATAACCAAAATATAGAGCCAATAATATAAAGCCAAATTTATTTTAATCCTACTTTCACAAAAAGTAGCATAGCTGTCCTCCACCCTTTTCACTGTTTCTTATTGAATATACTGCTACTGCACATTGTCGCTGTCATATTCATCATTGTATTTAATGTACAAACTAAGCAGCCACAGGCTTTCAGTTCTGTAAAACCTTTTTAGTATCCAGTATCAAAATCATCCACATGTCTGATTTGAAAAAATATATTAAGGCATATTTAACTTAATTCTGATCTTATCTTGGACAAAACGCTCCATAATAGAAAAAGTATGCTTAAGAAGTTGAACATTTGAGGAGTAAGATCTGTCTGTTCTTTTTGCAACAGCAGTGACAGATTAGGGAAATTTAAAACTATGGAATATTACATTCCATGTTTTCTTTACATTGCTCTCCATCTTACCCATTCTGACCCTAAGATGTGTGTAAGCTGCAGATTATAGAGAAACTTGCTTTTTAAAAATAAAAATGTGAAAATGGAAGAGAAGCAAGTAATAATCAGTCATCTGTATCGGTAAGAAAAAATCTATGTCATGCACCCTTTCACTTTCCAAATACTGTCTTAATTTTGGCATTTTACCTCTGGAGTATGGCATGTTGACTCTAATTCTTGCCCTTGAGTTATTCAAATAACTGTGTAAATTTACTTGTTGGAACGTATAAGGTCTGCCGTAACATGAGACAAGGTTGAACTGGTTGAAAGTTCAGTTTTCTCCTTGCTGAACACGGTTACTTAAGTACTGTAACTTCATTCATCTGTGTAAGTGCACTTGTTTGTAACATACCAATTGCTTTCTTTTCAAATTAGCTTTTTGTTGTTCAAATTATATGGCACATAGTTTTTCACACTGAAACTTGAAGGTGGGTGTGTCTGCTCGATTAAAAGTAAAGTACACAGTGACAGTACCTGTATTACTGGTGTTTAACGGAAACACCCTCCCCAACGTACTCCTCTTTTGTGTGTTTGCCTAGCTGGAATTTAGTAGACTAATGCCAGTTGGTTGTGGCATGTGAGCTGCTGTAGAACGGGTGAGACACGTTCACGTTCACGTTCACATGTAGGATTGAATCCGTTTAGAAAAAAATGTCTTTATATAAATGCTTGAATGCAAAAGAAGCTGCAGTTTGGGTTTGAGCTAAGTTGACAGTTTAAACTAAGATCCCTCTTTAAATTAACAGGAAAAATTGAATTAGCTACTTTTGCCAAGCAGCACTAAATATATTATCCATCAATCAATGTGTCAATGCACTCATTTTGAAATGATTGCTGTTTTAGCTCTTAGGTTAGAGGTCGGTGGTGTTCATATAAGTACCCAGCTGCTGATGTTTGGAGCACTTGCATACGTGGCCATGTGGACACACTAACACATGCACCTGGTGCTAATGAAGTCCTGCAGTGAAAAAATGTACTGGATATGGTATAATAATCCTTCCTGGAGCACAGTAGCAAGGTGCTGTGCAAGTGACCAGTACTGGGTAGGCCCACTGAGGACACACACCCACACTGTGTTTACACAAAACCAGCAGCAGCCCACCTCATCTGTCAGTGTTAGATTCTTCTCAGTACTGTTACATTAGCTGTCCAGGTTGCACTAACCTCCCACGTGACCTCTAGACTCCTTCTAAGCTGCAGAATGAGTCACTGCTACTAGTTCTAGCATGTTCAGGCTCAGTGGCCAAAGGGCTACACTGCAAATTACACTGTGGCCCTAAGGATACACTGGAAATAGCTTAGCTCCCTGGAAGACGGTCAGAATTGATCCAAAGGTTTTGTAGCGCAGCAAAGCCAAACAAGTTAAAGCGGTAACGAGTAGAGCACAGTCACGGACAGTTTGGCATTGGCAAACTTTATCATACCTTGTGGTGTGAGTTGCAAACTTGTGATGAGGCGAACAGAATGTGAGTAATTCTAGAAAATCAGAGAGGCATAGTTTTCATAGCTTGAATGCAATCACGGCTTGATTTAAGCAGTACATGAATCTGAGCAGGATAAAAATTGATTTATTAGTCTGACGAGCGACAAAACTCACAATGAAATTAAATTGAAAAAAGCAGCAAATGAGAGGCATTTCATTTTCTGCTAATGAATTGCTCTGTTTATTTACTAATCAGTTTAGCACCGTTATTAAATCTTGACAGTGACTATTGTAGTGCAGTGCTCTTTCCGTAACCCTGGTGTTTATTCAGAAGGGCCAGCAGATCTGGTGAAACAGATACTTCTGATCGAGAATCAGTCCTAAGAATAACTAGAGTTGGTCCCCAAGGCAAGCAAGGATTAATTTACCAGGAGACAGAACATCTGCTGCTGCGTGACATTTCTGAATGTGCTGACACGTCTTTATTTCAGACTTCACTTCTAAAATTTCATTTTCATGTCTTTGTTCAAGGTCTCTTTGACTTGCTGCACAAAGGAACCACCGCCTGCAACCTTCAGTCTCAGCAGCAAATCAGAATAACTTACAAAGCAGTGACGAGCGCCTGGTATCATTTTGCTTCGACTCATCTGCGTCAGTGACTTCATCCTCAAAGATGAAGTTGAAGGAGGACATGAACCCCCTGCTGCTGCAGGTCTTCCGCTCTGTCGTATGGGTGTACTCTGTCATCACCTTCATACCCTGGTACTTCTTCTCCGGAGCTGGCAATAACTTGGAGCGGGCCCGCCGGATCAAGGCGTGTTCAGTTAGTGGACACCCAGCAGGGCCTTACAGGGCCTTCAACAACCAAGATAAGCTGGTGGCATGGCTGCACCCTGGAGTGGACACCTTGGACAAAATGTTTAAATATGCTGTGGGGAAGTTTTCACAGAGAGAGTGTCTGGGCACCAGAGAGGTCCTCAGTGAGGAGGATGAGCTCCAACCCAACGGCAAGGTCTTCAAGAAGGTGAGAGACATTGACCTGTAACTCTTGCATACTCAGTTCTTCTTTGAAATGTTTGCTCTTTCGTCAGAAACGCAGTCAAATCAGTGGGTGGTATCACTTTTAGGCTCAGAACTGTCTAAGTTTTGGATGAATCTGTTGGATAACAGGAAGTTTGCCTGTGTCTGTGAGACTGATGGCAAAGTCTGCCACTGTGCACAGTGTGAATGTGGGTGGAAGAGCAGCAGTGTTACTGGTTCTTTGTCTCACAGCTGACAGCCTCCTCATTAACACCTGCATGGCTGCAAAAGCCCTGTAGATGGCACTAGCTGACTGAGTATGACGCTGCGTGTGACTGATAACAACACCAGCTCTCTTTTAGATTTAGCAGTGTCTCTGTGCAATTAGTCCTATATTTTTATACAGGAAATTGCACATATTATTTAACTTTGGATTTTGGACATCATGGGTGGAAAATTTCTAAAAACATTACAGCATTTTGTTTGTACTTATTATTGACTAAAACTGCTGCTGAAAATGTTCTCTGAAGCTCCTTAGGCCTGTAGAATGTCTGCATATTAATCAGTTTTCATGTTGTTGTGTGTAGTATGTGGAAATAACCCTCAATGGTGTGTGGCATGGTGCATGCAGGTTATTCTAGGGAACTATAACTGGCTGACGTATGAGGAAACCTACCACGCAGCGAAGTGCTTTGGCAGCGGCTTGGCAGCTCTCGGTCAGAGACCTCAGTGTAACATTGCCATTTTCTGTGAGACCAGAGCAGAGTGGATTGTGGCAGCACAAGCATGTTTCATGTACAATTTCCCACGTGAGTAACGGTCAGACACGTATTTAGACGATCTTGGTGATAAAACATGACTAATAACCTGACTGGATTTTGAATTCGACAGTTGTGACCCTGTACGCCACGCTCGGACCCACGGCCATCGCCCACGGCCTGAACGAGACCGAGGTCACTCACATCATCACGAGCAAGGACCTGCTTCAGAGCCGTCTCAAGGTACCAGCTCAGCCGTCTCCATCCGTCTGCGTCATGTCAGCTGTGTTAAACAAGGCTCTGCTCTTTTGTATGCCACTGAATTACAGCTTGTTTATTGCGTGTAACATTAGGCCTCGATAAGAAGCTCAGTCCTATTTGCATAATTACGTTCCTCTCACTCAGCCTCCTGCCCCTCTCCCACATTCAACTTCACATTGCAGGCCATACTGTGTGACGTGCCGAGGCTGCAGTACGTCATCGTAGTGGACAGTAAACCCACGAGCTGGCCAGACATCCCCAGAGGCATCATGATCTATAACATGGATGCTGTGAAGGAGGTGGGATCCAAGCCTCACAATAGTGAGTATTTGTGCATTTGTGATTAAAAAAGGTTTCTAATTTTGGCGAGGAAGTGGAACTCCACAGATGGAGGCTTAATACAAAGCCGACACGCTGATGTGTAATTGGAGTGATGTGCCATGCATGACAGACTCAGCAAGAGGTCAAATCAAACTGGCCCATCAGCCAATGTCACGATGAGGCTGACCGACTTTTCAGGAAAATGAAGGGAAATGGAGGTTCTGTTTGTGCTGTAACTTCAGTCGTTTTTATGCTTTTTTTTCATGTATAGTATATAATTAAGAAAGTAATCAGAGAATATGAGAAAGAATATGGCATTGCCTTTCCCCGTGTTTCTAGCATCTCTAAAAAGTACACTAAAATGTGTCTGAAAACATTTTTGGTGAAAAATAGGCAAGGCAGTAACAGAATCTGTGTTTGTATTCGATCAGCACTGCCTTGCTTTACAATTTCACTAGAATGTGGTGATTTCATCCCTTATTGTGACTCAGAGAGCAAAAGAGGTGACTCTTTGTCTCGACCCGACTTCTGTGCTCTTTGTGCCTGTGGATTGGGGGCAATTTGCACAATCTGCAGCTCGGACGACAGCCCAAAGACCGCCGAAAGACTGTTGCTGGCAAATGGAAGCAGGGCTCTGGGTGCAGGGACAGCAGATGGAAGTTTAGTATAGTTCATTTGCAAAAACTACCCACGCTGTAATAATAAAAAGCTGATGGTCGTGCAAAATCAACATTTTGGATTTGACGAATTAACAAAAGATTATAATTGATCATAAAATCAACTGTTATAAAAAGTTATTCAGATCTTTTTATATCACAGTTGTTTGAAAAGCATTCACTTACTTTTAGTTTATTTGTCTGTATGTTAGTGAGAAACTCTTTTTTTTTTGTTTTTTGGCAACAACTCATTATTAGAGCTGATAATGTGTTTATATTGGTATGTGATCCATTTCCTCTCTTACCGTCACCACACCACCCTTCTGTCTCTGCAGTCGCTGTCGACCGCAGACAGCCGCTGCCTTCGGACATCGCCGTCATCATGTACACCAGCGGCTCCACAGGCCTCCCCAAGGGTGTCATCATCTCCCATGGCAACATCATTGCTGGAATCACAGGCATGGCTGAGCGGATTCCTAACCTCAAGTACGCCAATATCAGATTCATTGCTCTTTCTCTGGCATTTCCTGTCCTCCTTGTCTTGTTTTCTGTCCACAAACTGTCAGCTGGCTCTTTCTTTTCTCTGTCTCAAACACAGACCTTCTCTTCTGTGTTTATCATTGAAGCTAACGTGCTTTTATTTCTGTTTTTCGCAGTGAAACAGACACATACATCGGCTACCTGCCGCTTGCCCACGTTTTAGAGCTCAGCGCCGAACTGGTGTGCATCTCACATGGCTGTCGCATCGGTTATTCCTCACCTCAGACCCTGGCCGACCAGGTCAGTGAATGAAAGCACTCAGACACACGCACACACACTTCAGGTCATACCACTGTGTCTGTTCAGAAGGTTTTCATTCACCTGTTTTCACGCATATTCTTGTTATTTCCCTAGTTGAAGTGCCAGATATTGAATATGATCTCAATACACTGACAAAAGGGCTTTGCAATACATTTAGATTAAAACCTTACTGGAGTTTTTCTCCTGGATACATTACAGTTATACTTACGTGTAGTTTTTCTGTACCTCCAGTTCAGATGCAGATGATCATATGTACATTAATTCTTAACATCCCAGGATCTTAGCAAAATCCACAGCTTTTGTTAATCTCCTCGAAAATGTTTCACTTGAATCCAGTCAGGTTCTTTTCGGTCACTTCAAAGCTCTGCATGTTCAGCCTACAGAAATAACTACAGTCTCAGGGTTAGTAAGTCTCTGAGAGTTGACCAGTTGTTTTGCTTCATATTCACAGTCCACCAAGATAAAGAAGGGCAGTAAAGGAGATACCAGTGTGCTGAAACCTACTCTCATGGCTGCTGTACCAGTAAGTTTGTGTCACTGTGCACAACCCATCAATCCGGTTTTGTCAGTAATATGTCCTCTTACAGACGACATTCATCATACTCCAACCAGACCTTCAAAGAAAGGTCCAGGAATAGCAACTAACAGCCTCTGAGTAGAGACTTAAAATGTTCACCGAGATTTTTCCCCATCTGATGACTTGCAGGAGATCATGGACCGAATCTACAAGAACGTGATGACCAAAGTGGAGGAAATGAGCAAATTCCAGAAGACGCTCTTCGTGCTTGCCTACAACTACAAGATGGAGCAGATCTCCAAGGGCTACAGCACGCCTCTCTGTGACAGGTAATACACTCCTGTCTACATGAACTAAGTCCTCTGCAAAGCCCTGAGCAAACAGTAACCTGTGTTACTACCTGGCTAATCATAACCCAGCGCAAATTCTTGTTGACTCTGAGTCTGTACAAAGGGGAATTATTCTCTAGCGTATGTGAATCATTGCATAGCATTGATTGATATTGTGTTTGCACAGGCCATTCTCCTGTGAAGTCAATACCTGGATGCTATGTATGTTTTTTTGTCAACTTTTTTTTAGTCTAAATGTTTTTTTTTAGCCCTGGTTGAGGTCTCCTCCACCCTGCTTTTATCGTCTACACGCTCTGTAATTTTTTTGTGTCTCCGTGTTTCTCCACCCCTTCAGTCTGGTGTTCAAACGGGTGCGTGCCCTCCTTGGAGGGAACACGCGGGTGGTGCTGTCTGGCGGAGCTCCACTCTCGGCTGCCACACAGCGTTTCATGAACATCTGCCTGTGCTGCCCCGTGGGGCAAGGCTACGGCCTGACGGAGACCTGCGGAGCCGGCACCATCAGTGAGAGTAAGAGAATGGGTTTCTTGAAGGAAGACGAAAGACGAGACACAGCAGTTGTTTTTGCTGCCTTTTATGGAAAATTGAGAGAGGAGCAAATAAAAGTGTAAAGAATGTGGTTTGTTGTGTTTCATTAAGCTAAAGCGGGTTTTTTTCTGCTGTTTTTTTCAGTGTGGGACTACAGCACAGGAAGGGTTGGAGCTCCACTCGTCTGTTCAGAGATCACACTGAAGGACTGGGAGGAGGGTGAGTCAAACGGAAACAAACCAAGTTTAAAGACGGAAAACAAACTCATTTGCATTCGCTTTCTAATCACGTCTGTGCTCCTCTAGGTGGTTACTTCAGCACAGACAAGCCCAACCCACGGGGAGAAATTCTGATTGGTGGTCCCAATGTTACAATGGGCTACTACAAGAATGAAACCAAGAACCGTGATGACTTTTTTGTGGACGAGAACGGCCAGCGATGGTTCTGCACAGGAGACATTGGAGAGTTCCACCCTGACGGATGCCTCAAGATCATTGGTAAGAGTTCCACCAACAAGTTATTGTACATTTGTGCTTTGGCAAAGGTGTTGAAAAAACAGGAACTATGAGGCCTGTTCTCATTCAATAGATCGAAAGAAGGACCTGGTGAAACTGCAGGCAGGGGAGTACGTCTCTCTGGGAAAAGTGGAGGCTGTTTTGAAGAACTGCTCTCTCATAGACAACATCTGTGCCTATGCCAACAGGTAAGATCCTGCACACACTCCCTCTGAATCTTTCCCTTTCGGACTGTTGACATCAAGTCAAGTTTCTTTTTTAAATGCAGGCACATTTTAGTCAGTTTTGTCATCCAGGGGAGGATTTCTAGTTACCAGAATTGAGTTTATCTCTCCTTAATGGTGAAAAAACCAAACATATGGACTTTGGTGTTTATTTTGCAGTGACCAGTCATATGTGATCAGCTTTGTGGTGCCTAACCACAAGCAGCTAACGGTGCTGGCTGAGCAGATGCAAGTGAAAGGCACGTGGGAGGAGATCTGCAACAACCCCCAGATGGAGAAAGAAGTCCTCCGAATTATTACCGAAGCTGCTATCTCAGGTAGAGGAAAAAAAGCCTCTCTGTCTTCACTTAATCCTGCTGTTAATAATAACTTTATTTATATGGAACTTTTAGAGTTTACAAAGTTCTTTGATGAATAAAGAAAAAGAAGGATACTCAAAACACAGTACAACAACAGACAGATCAAACAAAAGCAATAAAAAATTGGAGTTATTTATTAAAGTAAGGAAGAATAACTTCTTCCTGATCTGACATGAACTTCCTCGATCTCCTTCCTTGTCCAGCTTCAGCTTAGACACCCACAACTGTGACGCTTCACTCTGCATCACTGAAAGTAAAAGTAGTGCTCTGGTGTTTTTTGATTTTTTCGGGATAAAAACTTAGGGTTTTGGTATAAACCTCTGCTACAGTTTTATTTATATTTTGCTTCTTACAGATGCATTGTGAACGAGTGAATAAGGACCAGTCTTGTTTTGATTGTAAACAGATGTGTAGTAGCAGGAATGTACCACAACATGGAAGTGCCACGTTTATTAAAATGTGAGAGTGCAATAAAATATTTTGCCCTTTAAATCAGTGAAAAGCAATAAAAAATAGTTGTTTTTCATTATGATTTTTTATCAGCATCAAAATCAAGGAGGCCATAAGAATAGAAAGGCCCCACCTGAGACAGGAGTCTTACTGCTGAGTAGCTTGGGGCCAGACCCAGACGTGCTGTAAAAGTGATCTGTAAAATCTTGAATCAATTAAAGAGGGAGACAAAGTAGAGGAGCCGGGATTGAAGTAATGTGATGAAACCCGTGAGGAGCGTTGCTGCTTCACTCTGAACTAGTCATGCAGAAACTGTCTGATTAAAGAGGCGCAACTGGTGGCACACTCTCTGTGAAGTTATCAGCTCACATTTGGTGCGATATTGTCTGTCTTGTGCCGGACTTGCACCCGTATAACACTGTATGTGTGGTTTTGACTTTCGATTGTGTTCTCCCCCACCAACCAGGAAAACTTGAGCGATTTGAGATCCCTAAGAAGATCCGTCTGAGTGCAGAGCCCTGGACTCCAGAGACTGGCTTGGTCACTGACGCGTTCAAACTGAAACGAAAGGAGCTCAAAACGCACTACCAGGAAGACATTGAGAGGATGTACGGTGGAAAATAACAGCTAGACGCACTCCAAACGACACAGAAACACATACACACCTATACTAGTACATATACATAAGGAGCTCAGAAGCCACTACCAGGATCACTTGGGAGTAGAAGAGGAGTTATATACACAAGATACAAAGAACACACACACACACACACACATATGAATACAGACACATTAAGCATCTCATGCACTTCCTCCTCGGCTTCCCCGCGACCATTTCGATCAAAGGAGGGAGATGGCAACTCTCGAATCCAGCTCAATGCTCTCTGTAAGACCAAAAAGCTGTCTCCTCGCAGACAACTGAACCAGGCTAAGATGCGCTCTAAGGTGCAACGGCGCTCACCACCCTCTTTCGACGGATCTAGCCCCCCCCTTGTGTTGCTATGACAACCAAGGCGGCGCATGAAGTTTGGACATCTGAAGGACACAAAAACGAAACAAACGTTTATCTAGCTGTATCTGGATCAATGTAAGCGCGCCCTCTCTCTGTTGCTTCCCCTTCCTCCTCCCCCGCCCCCTCCCGCTCTCCAGAGCCTTCCACCAGTTCAGCATGGTTGTGGACTGACTGTGCAGATAAACCTGGCAGGGGACTCGGGGGTAAGCTGAGCCCGACAGAGGGATCCCTCCTGGGCTTTGAGTAACATTCAGGTTGGAATCTATGCAGGGATCTCTATTATCTCTTAAAGTTTTTTTTTTTCTTTTTTTTTTAAATGTATCTGTGTTCATGTTTG
>JAUZTA010000005.1:10268993-10285234 GCA_034780835.1 Ctenochaetus striatus | reverse complement strand
AATTCAAAGGAAAAAACGTTTGTATTAAATTTTTATTTTATTTCTGGCCTTGTTTTGAAAATGCTTCTTTCTGTTAATCTTTTTTTTGCAACTTTAAAATATTCTTAAATAATAATAATAATAATAATAATAAAACAGTAGATCCCTTTGTTGATAGAAATAATTACCAATTATATACGAGCACAATTTACCCTGGCTAACTTTTTGTTTGTTTGTTTGTCCTCAGCTGTTTCTACATCAATGCCTCAGTTCCACCACATGATGGGGGAGAGGCTGCGCAGTATGGAGCAAGGAGCCGACACCGTCGTGTGGTTGGCTTTGTCTAGAGCTGCTTCCAGAACGCGCAGTGGGCAGTTCTTTCAAGGTTAATTTCCTTTCCTTTTTTTTTTTTCTTTTATCTTCTCAGGTGAATTCATTCAACAGTTTCATCAGGCATCACTTGTTCTGACAGCCTCTGTGTGTTGCAGATCGCAGGCCTGTGCCTGCCCACCTGCCTCTGGCCTGGACTCGCAGTTCTGCTGAAGACATTCAGATTTTCATGACTCAGCTGGAGAATCTGGCCAAGGCCATTCAGTTACAAGTTGAAGAACTCAACAGACCCGTGGACTCTTCCAATCCTCAGTTTGTCTGAATCGTGATACTAGAATGTTAGAAATGTGGCATATTTGTCATGTTCAATCTTGTTTGGCTAATGTCTCTCCTAATTCTATCCATCATGTATTCCATGTTTCCAGGACAGTGCATAGCTCTGTCGCCTCATTTATGTGTGATGACAATGTGTTTACTGAACTGTCTGCACTGAAAACGTCATTAACTAGATTAAAAGACAAAATCAGTTTATTTGGATTGAATTTCATTAGCAGTTATTTAATGCATGTCAAAATGTGCCAATATGTAACTGAGAATATAAATTTGGGGTTTCATGGGGTTATCTGCTGGATTTTGTTAGTTTAACTTGAGGCTCTCACCTCACTTACACAGTAGAGACTGTTACTTTTTTGTGCTGACACCCCTGCAGTTGTTAATGTTTGCATTGAATGAAAGTTATAATGGAAATCTAAAAGTCAAGTCTAATGAAAGTAATGCATCAAATCACTGTCATCTGCTCAGTCCTCACATAGAGTTCATGGGCTCAAAATATTGCACTTATTTGTGCCATTTAGAAATTCTTTGAAAAAGGGAGTTTGGTTATTTTTTGAAATCCAAGATATAACAGATGTTTTCATACAAACTGCAATGTTAAAACACAATGAAGGTAAGCATGGAAGAGTCAAATGTAGAAGATGAGCGAAAGCATGTATGTGAAAAACTATGGAGCATCAATACTCATAATTTTATTCTTTTTTTTGTAACAATCCACATTTGATGTTTTTAATAATTTTAGTATTTTTATACAGTATTGAAACAAAAAAATATTGTGGTGCATTCACATTTTTCCCAAGGGATTCTTTGCAAGTTTGATCTCTACAAGGGTAAAACAGTGAAAAGCTTGAAGCTGGATCCATCCATGTTAAAACTCACAGGGAATAGGAAGACTGGGCCTGATTTAAAAATCATCTACAAGTTTGGATGAATTTTTTTTTTCCTGTGCCAACATTTTATTCCACATTTACATGTGTTTACTGTGTTTTTTTTTGTAAGGGAGGATGAATCAGGTTCCCAGCATTTGTCTTTAAAAGAAACTTCCAGTCCATGCGTAACAACAGTCCAAAGAAAAACAAACAAATCCCATCCTCCCTGTCCAGTCTCTTCCTCCTTCCATCCACAGTTCATCTTCTATGCAACGTAGGTGTACACTTTACGATCCTCTGGCGTCCTTGCCAAGTATTCTCTTTCTATTAGTCCTTCTATACGCTTTTTGATTACCACAGGGCTTGGAAGAAAACGTGCCCGGAGCTGCTGAGTCACCTGGAGAAACAAAGTCACAGACTGTAAGAAAATGGCACCTTTTTGATGTGAAAGATTGACCTCTTTCAATGATGTCAGTTATTTCAATGCTTTTTATGCTCTTTCAACAGATGAAGACTGATAATAATTGGATTAAAAATGCTGTCCATTAACAGAAGGACCATCACGTGGGTTGCTTACCTCTGCCACTAGAACGTTGTGCTGCATCTTCTTCCTTGACTTCATGATTCGGACAATGGCCGCCTCAATCTCATGCTTCCTGTCATCATCCACTTTCTGCCGCGTTTCTTTCCTTTCTGGGTCTGATTCTCCTTGTTTAGCAGCAACTAGAAAAGTAGGTAACAAACACAAGATGAGGTTCAAGAAGAAAATGCTTTGTCTCTTGAGGTTCTTTTTTATATTTAGATCCAGAATATGACCTTAGAGCAAAATATACACTATTTAAAAAAATATAAGTGGGCAGACTCTGGCCCAGTAGTTAGATAATACTGAAGCTCTCTGTTGTACATAAATTTTGCTCACCTGTCTGTATTTTGACTCTGTGCAGTTTGGAAGTAAACTGATCATTGACTGTAAACACATGGCCGCTCTCTATCTCCTTGGACTTCGGCTCCTTGGTTAGAACTCTCTGTGTCGGCTTCCCACAGGCCAAAGACTGCAACGCTCGCACTAACTCCCTCTCAGGAATATCTGTCTCCTGCTGGATCTCCTATAGATGGGAACAAATGTTGTGATAAGGCCGTGTAAAGTGAGATGAGTAAAGGCTTCATGCTTAAAAAAAAAAAAAAACTCCCAAAGAAAAGCATTTCAGTGTCCTTACCTCAAAAGTGCACTTTTCTCTGTTATTGAAGAGCATGAGGATGGTCATCTGGAAGGTTGAGACCTGCAGTATGTGCTTCCGCGTGTTGGAGCCTGTCACCTGAGCGCCTCCAACACCCACTTCTGAACCATCCTCCTACGTAAGAAGTTAAAACAATGCTGAACTACCATGTAGAAAAGAAAACAAATACCTTCCCAAATTAAATCTTAATCGATATAATTGCATCTTGAATGATGTGGCTTACAAAAATGTAAGGAAGAAGACCTGCATATAAAAAAAATCTACCTTTTTAACAGCTCCATAGAAAGTTGCATTTAGGTCTGCCCCGCCCATGTGGTGTTGCAGTGTGAGCTGTCTACCACTGTGCTTGGCGAGGTAAAATCTGTCAAATGAAAACCAGGGCCAAGTTCTTTACAAACCATTCAGAGTGACTCTGAGTCCCCAAAAATTGTTGTAAAACACTAAGTGAGTTTAACTCAAATTCATTTATTCAAAGATTACCTTCTAAAGACTTCAAAGGCGTGTCTGGGAGACGGGGGGATGGTGCATTTAGGTGTTGCTGACTGAGTGGGCCAGTAGCCAGTAGTTAGAACTCTTACCGTGAGGTCAACACCACTAAGAGATGCCTTAAAAAGATGCACAGAAGTTGTTCAGAATTAAAATTTCTACCAGACTCACATCTAAACCAGTTTTTTAAATGTTCTTTCACAAACATTTGTACTATTAATTGTGCTAAAATTGTGTTCATGTCAAACGTGTGTCTAACGTCTGTCTTACCGACGTGGTTTGGATGTGTTGCCTGAACTCATCCATTGTAGTGTTTGAGATGCTCATGTCTCTGAACATCCCTTCTAGTTTTGAGGTAAACTGACAGCCACATTCTGTCTGAGAGGGACAAACACAGAACAAGGAGTTTTAGACTGAAGGCGACTTGAAACTGAGGCAGAGAAGAAAAAATGATGAGGAACAGGTGTGAAGAATGTGCATACAGGTTTGGGCCAGAAACGTTCTCATCCATTTACCTTTAGCTTAGAGATCATATTCTTCTCTGAGTCGTCTGAAACACTCTTGTTGCTAAGCAGTCTGCGACCTAGATGCTGCTTGTAGTACCTTTCAAACACATCCTTCTCCTGCATAAACCTGAACAACACCATGGCCTTGTCAAGGATCGACTCCACCTCCTGTTCTGTCAACTGATCAAACAAGACAGGAGAGAAAAAATGAAGCAATGCAAAAAAACCCAAACTGGTTTTATTGCAAGATTTTGTTGCAAAAAGAAAAAAATCTTGCAGAGCATAACAATGTAGAAAAATTAAACAGGCAATTTACCCCTTTGACACCCTTCTTAAGCTTGTCATCAATAAAGAGTGAAAGGTACTCAGGTGAGCGGGAGTTGAGGTTGAGGAAATACTCAAAGTCTCCTGCTATGGTTTGTTTGAAGAGTCTGTCATTGTTGAAGGACTCGAGGAGGAAGCGATCAAACCGTGTCTTAAGGTCTAGTAGGCCCTGTTGAGAGGAAATTACAAGGAGGAGATAAAATCTATAATGACATTTTTTTCTCATATAAATTTCAAGCAGGGTTCTCTAAGTGTTTAACTACTGAGACATGAAGTTGGGGTTTTGAAACAGCATACCTGGATATAGTCGACTGGATTCTTGCCCTCTCCCTCCTCTGAAACTAGAGCTTTGCCTTGCTCCCTTAAGTAAGAGCTCATACACTCGCACATTGTTTTCAGGCCATTTGGCACACGACTGAACAGCTTGTACATGCATGCCAGGTCTGAGAGAGAGAGAAATGGTGTAAAAAAAGAGGGAGAAACAAACAAACTGTTTAGAAAAGCCTTTAAAAAAACCCTTTGCACATTTCTTTATTTGTATTTCAAAATCAGAAATAATTGAAAAAGGCAAACGGCAAACAAGCAAAGCTTTTACCTTCTGTCTTGCCATTCTTGAGCATATGGACAAGGCCAGAATTCTCCATCTCCACAATAGTCTTCATGTGTTTAGAAATAAGCTCTCTTTCCACCACCTTGACAATGGGCTCCTCTGTAGACTTGTCCAGGCAGTGCATAACACGCTCAATCTCTTCATTGATTCTTGCCTCTACTTTTTTAATGTAGACACTGGCACTGTTTTCTGCAAGGAACTTTTGGCTCTCCATCTGAAAGAACACATATTGCATGTCATTTTATCACACTGACTTCTAATGGTCTCAAAAGCATAAAGACACAAAGAACCTTTGACAGACTTACCTGGAAGAACTCTGCTGACATGTCCAAGAAAGGGCCCTCAAAGTCTTCCTCATATACAGACCTGCCATCCAGGCCAAGAATCATCAGCATCTGACAGGCGTTTCTGATGGCTCCCCTGCAATGAATGATAAAAAAATATGAATGAGGCTTCTACGTTTGCAATCATTAATATGTTCACTAAAATTTGTGTTTTCATTTTCAAAAATTTGAAAAGTTTTTTTCAAAAAACACTGAAATTACAATATTTATTTATTTAATTTTATTAAAATATATGCAACAAAAATATATATACCTGATTGTGAGACAAGCTAAAAGATATAAGATTCAGAAAGATATAGAAGAAATTTGCTGCACTGGACACACTGAATACAAAACTCCTAAATACCTGTCTACAACCTCTCCCTTTCTCTCACGGGCAATCATGTCCAGTAATGTCTGTCGTAGGTGGTCTCGGATGCACCCATAGCGTACCACCTGATCCCTGAATATGATGAGACCGAGGTTGTACACGTTTTCCACGTTGTTTTGTTGAACATAGACCCTGTCCTGAAAGACCAGAGACAACCAGGTAAAAAAAGACATCTAACGCGGTTTGCATGGAAGGAACTGTCCAAACTGACTTAACTGCATTAATACAAATGTATGCAAGTCGAAAAATATAAAAATGATGAAATCTCTTGTAAAAACGGTATGTAGTTGATATAAAAAAATATTCACTTCACATGGTGCAAAGCGCTTTTTGAGGGACTGGTTACACCAGCAAACCTTTCATTGTACACTATAAAATGTCAGGTTGAAAAGCTTTTGAATGTCAGAATAAATCACTGGTATTTGTCTGAATCATTTTTAAACATAAGACCCTTCCAAGAGAGCATATATATTCAGGAGGAAAGTGGATGATAAAACGTTTACTATGCCTTTCTCTCTCAGGCTTTTGTACAACCGTCTTTAATTATTACAGAATGACAAGTGTAAACTAGAGAAAAATCACAGGAGGGGGTTCCTCATCGACAACAAAGGTAGTATTTGGTATCATAATGTGACTTGCATGAATTGGAGCACTTCCTGTTTGCTGCTAGTTGTATTTAAATTCACATTCAAACTTCAACGTTTGTGTGGCACCTCATAAGGCGCTGTTCTATTTGACAGAGAAATAAAATAAAAAGCAAGAAAACATATTTTATATAGAGAGATAGACATGAGTGTGTTACATATTTATTTCTACCTTTACAGGTAGGGCACATTTCATATTTGAACAACTGCATTAAAGTGAAGATATCTCGTTTTAGAAACTGCCCATTTCCTTAACTTCTCTCTCCTTGTGCCTCTTGCCCATGGTGCGAGGGACAAGGATGCAAAGAGAGAATTTGAGGACGCACAAGCTGAGAAAGAAGAAATGAGAAATAGAATGGGACCTGCTTCCGACTAGGTAAATACATCAGGTGCATTTATCTTAAGTCACACTTGCTGCATCTTTCTATTTCTCTACTAGATGTCGTGAGGCAGGTAACAACAGCAGAATACTCTCATTGCACAGGCCTGGTGAGTAAGCTGTAGTTGAACAACAGAAAGCCAACTGACTGGGTGGGGGGTGGCCATGGTGGAAAAAAGGAGAGTGTAGAACAAAAGAACCCCAGGAAAGCTGTGTGGTCTCTGTACTGACTGTGCCATTGTGTAGCCTACACTTGTGATGATCTCAAAAGGTTCACTCACATTAATTTACACATAGCCACACAAACACTTTTGGACTTGCTGTTGGCCAAAGTAAATTAACTAGTTCTGCCAGTTTTCCAACAGAACAAATAAATACAGCAACAGAGGCTCATTGTTGGGCCCACAAATAAAATAACACCTTACAATTAAAGTCCACAATAGCATGTTAGTGAAGGTTGTTCACACATATCATAATCCACTTGCAGAAGCATCAGAGCCATTAGGAGAAACACAGAACTGCTGGTCTTTTTCAACAAATTAAAAAAATAACAGCCACCACTGCATTTTAAAACCGTATTTGAGCAGTAATTTATCTACAACTCCAGAACTATTTAAACAGAATAAATAGGACGAGAAAAAAACATCAGGCCACCTACCATGTACATGAGGATATCTCTGATCATAACCATTGCAGTCTGATGGTCATTCCAGGCCTGATTCAGCGTTTGCAGAAAGTTATTATTGAGAGAGTTTAGGACATCTTCCCGTACCTTAAATTACAAACAGATTAGCAAAACTGAGTTCACACCAAGTTATCTCAGGTGGGACTGACAAACATTAGGTCATCAGAACAAATGTGAAATGAGAATGAGGTCTTCAACAGCACTGGACCTCGAAACTTTTTGGGAATGTAATACTTAAAGAGCATTCAAACTTAAAACAAGTGACACAATGGCAAACATTTTCCGTTACTTTGTTGATGAGATGCTCTGTGACGACCTCCCTAAGGCCTGTGTAGAGCTTCTCTCCATGCTTATGGAGCACCATGGTGTAGGCATTTCTGTACAGCTCCTCAAAACTTAAACCACTGTTGTTCTTCCTCTGGATCTCCTGAATGGCATTCTTTAGAAGGTCCCATATGTTGTTCACATACTTCTCATCCATTGTCATCTAGGAGAGACAGAAAAATGAGAGGGTTTTTACTTCAAAATATCTAAATTTTATAGGTAGATGATCAGTAATGTCATGGAATATTCTTTGTGATTAAAGTAGTTAAGTAGACCAAAAGTACTACAAGTAAGAAAATCTTCATACGCATAGGACAGATCCAATACATGCCCCATGCTGTTAATCCATGGGCAACACATTTTTTTTACTCGCTTCCATAATAAGCAAGGACAAGAAAGAAAAAGCTTTTTCAAATCATGTTTGATTGATGACTTTGACAATCAAGATTGAATACTTAAGTGCATAAACAATGCAAACAGGCCACATTTCTGTAACTTCAGTTCTCTATGATGTAATGCAGGTTATCCCAAGTGATCCATGTATTTAGGTGACAGATAACTTTGCAAGCATACAGTAGCAATTTGATAAGGTATCTTAATGCAGCAGCTGCAAAAGAGTTTTCTGTGGTTAACAGAAAAGCATGATCAAATCACTAATTATACTTGTGTACCCATCCATATTAATAGTAATAGAAAGATCTATCATTGATGTAATTGTCATTTATGTGGCGGAAATGGGACAACAACCAACCAATCGATAATGTATAAACAAAAAAGTCAGATACAGCAACACATAGTTTTAATGGTTCAAACTTTTGGCTTGGCTGAAGAAGACAAAAACAGAGGAAAAGTAAAAAGCAAGGTATCCATCAGCATGAAGCATCAGCCAAGACAAAGACATGGGAGCAATTCTGGCAGCATGTTTATATTGGCAGTATGGTGTTGGTTCGGCATCAACATTTAACAGAAAAAAAAAGAAATTAACATTCAATATCATGCTTAATACTGCGCCATCGTCTTGAGAAAACTTCATAAAAAGCCTTACAATGCCACAGAAAAACAGGAGCTGCTTGACAGAAGCAAATTAACTAAACATCTGGGAAAAAAGTGTCCAGAGAGGGCAACAAAAAATGTATAAACATTAAGTCCTAAATGTTGTTGTTAATGTTGTATGTTCATGTTTCTCCCACAACATGCCTCTGAAGCTGTACTTGTGAAACTCAGGGAAATATTGAAAACAAGTGGAAAACAAGTATTACCTTCGAGAGAAAGTACAAATTTACACACGCATCAGTGGTGCATCAACAACAAGTGGTACAACCTTAAAAAGCTATCAGCTCTTTGTGAGATATGGCTGATCCTTTTGAAATACATACATAAAAACAGTGTTTCAGCTACCACTAAAATGTATTAACTCAGTTTTTGTCCTCACGTTATTTTACATAAAAACAATTCCCATCTGTCCTATGCATGGGGTGAATGGATTTTAAGTCTGTCAAAAGAGACCAGTTGTATCAGATAATTACGAAATGAAACCAGGACTGGGCAAGAAAAAGTTGGATATACAAAAAAATATTGTAACATGGCTAAAAGATTACAGGATGTCTCTGTTTTCAGATCACATGACATTTACCAGTTATGGAGCAGTAATAGGGTTAATTAATATTAATTCTTAGTTCCAACTTCCATTGATCATTTAAATTTCTCATTATTCATCCACCTGATAGTTGCTTCACTGGGCTGGTCCTGCACTTGCATGTGAGATCAACATTTGAGAGAGGATTAACTGCTGAACTCATCTGTTCACTGACTCATTCTGCAAGACACCCACTAAAAAGCCTTAAATCAAACAGAAGACAGAGCATTTGTCTTACACTCATCGTAAACAGGGATGGCAGGGTGTCGCAAGTGCTAGATACCTTAGGCAAGACAGCATATCTCACAAAACGACGACAGAGTTTATAACGATAGTTTACTGTATCTGAATGTGTAAAAACTACCCAATGATTGTCAGATGTAGATGAAATCATTAAATCATTTTATTAAGTTAATAATAGAATGTAATTAGGTTGTCAACCCCAGTAACTGACGTTACTCAAGTTGCCTATGCATGTTTACTACAGGCTCTTGTTAGCTTAAGTTGCGTTAGCTCAGAAGCTAACACTAAGTTGCATATGTCCAATTGCTATTTGCCACATAATAGCCTAATGTTACACCAAATGCGTAAAGCAATGGAATACAAACACTTTTGTCGTTTCCATAGCGCAGTCATACTTGCCTGACTGCAAATTAACCTGTGTCAAGTCAGTTACAATAAGATCAGGCCTACTACTCAGCTAGCTACTATTTGCTAGTATATTCTCACTAGGGAAGTTTCAGTACATATGCTAACATTAGCTCATGTCAATTGACGCTAGTATATTCAAACCAAGACACTAACGAACGTTAAATATACGGAACTGTACACACTGCTAATGTGCTTTTGGGTAGTTTCTCAAACTATTAAGAGTTTTTACATGGCAATGGCATGTTTTTTTTTTCGTTTGATCAGCCAACTAGCTGGCAGGTGCTAGCATAAAGACCTGTCATCCTCGGTACTCGAGTCTCATAGTTAGCGTCTCAGGGCTTACAGAGCCGGCAAAGACTTACAGGAAAGGCTCGTATCCTCATCTTGGTGTCCTTCTTGGTGCCGCCTTTGAGGTTGGACATGATTAGTTAGAACGACTGTTGTTTCTAAGTTGACTTAAAGACTACATGAAAGGCAGCTGCTAGTGTGCTTTCTATGCCAGGAAAGCGGCAGGGAAACTCAGTGACCTCCCCTTCGGGAATTAGGTTGCTCTGTGTGTCTGTTTTGTTGTTGTCACTCGCTATCTTCTCAGTGCTTTTGGGCTAATGTTAGCTTGTATGCAGATGGCGGACGGCTGTTCCCCACTGCGCAACAGCAAAATCTCGCGAGATTAAAGTAAGTCAATTGACAGGTGCATGCCACAGGTATAACTGCTAACTCTTAAAGTATTAGCGAATAAATTAGCATCCCATATTATATTAATGTCTCGAGGAAGAGCTGTAGGTACTGATTTATTTGTGGCTACAAAATAACTCAAAAGAACTGACAAGAACTTTGAGTAGAGAAAGAAGTTTATTTGATGACAGTGCTAAACTACTTTGCTCCAAAATAGAGATAAGACCGTCCCTACCTTTGGGTCAGACCCGTCAGGCCATCATCCCGAGAAAGCATAACGTTACACGAACACTCTTGGTAAGTTTAACATACACTTTCACACCATGCTAATCTTTAATGTTGCTGTTTTCCAGTGCAGCGCTCATTTTTAGCATCGTTCAACTGCAGATTCCGATGAGTGACCAACGGCTGAAAGATCGAATATCTTCTCACTGTCATGACGATGCTTTCTGAATGAGAGGAAGAAACAAATATATCAACAAATCGGTGAGTTAACGGAAGTCCTAAGAATAACAGTAATAATAATAAAAACATAATTACAATTTTAAAAAGTTAATTTTTAAGAAAAAAATGTAGGATTATTAACTTTTAGTCTTGTATTTAATATTATCCCAATGAAATAATATTATACCAAGAGGCAACCATGTGTAGTAAATAAAAAATAATAATAATTAAAAGCAATTATTACTTAATAGGCTTCATTAACACTCCCCCGAGGACCTTTCTGACCATTTTCGTCTGCTCTTACGAAGTATTTTATCAAAACAAAGCGCTGAAAATAGTAAAGATTATGACCCTACCTGTGCATTTTGCTGTCATTATGGGAACAGTCGCGTTCCTTCGAAGATGGGCTCCCACTCTTCTCCTCAGACCCATGTTCTCTAGCTTCAACTTTCTGATTTCCGTCCGCATCGCGTTGATCACCTGGTTAATCCTCTGTTCGCTGTCCATGGTGCTGACCACACACCTGTCTGTATCTTTTTCAAAGGCGTCCATCCTACCACGTGACACCATCCAAGCTGTAGACAGCTATGTACTTTTTCTTTCAAAGTAGATTTTAAAGCTCAACAGAGGGCCATCAAAGAAATAGTCAGCCAATCAAGAGTAGCAATCTAATCAGTCATCAGACCATTGAAAGTCTGGTCACATGATGGAGAAAGTGTTATTTTCTTCTTAGTGACCTGATGCCTTCCACTTTCCCTCCTCCTGTTAAATATTTATCTACTCTGTCAACATAAAGCAAGTAAATAGGTAGTTGGGAGAGGCGTAGCCCTTGGTCTAACAGTCCTTGCAATGGTATAAGTGAACTGCTTCACCTCTAAGACTTAGACTTTTTCTCAGTGTGTCAAAAATAATTAATATGAACAAAGAAGTTATTTGTATACAAATGCTGCTCTTGCAGAGCAGTGGGTTCATACAGGTGTTTTTTTTTCTGATCTTGGAGATTTGTATACAAATCTAACAGTAACACACATGTTTACAATCAAAAAAAGAAGAAATTGGTGTCATGAATAACCAGATGACTGCTGGGTTTGTTTATGTGTGCATACCTAAAAAACCATTAGTGTATGAGTTTGTACTGTAGGAGCAGCTGTACGTTGTGCGTGCAGTACTTAAACAGTATAATGTGAGTCAGTGAGTGTCTGTTTGGTGTTGCTCTGCTGCTCTCTAGTGTCCCGGCATCATGCTTAAAGAATAACAAACAGAAAACATTATTCCACTGACCTCTCCTGGTCGAAATTGTAATGTCTGCAGAACCTCTGACTACACAATGATATTATCACCTTCTACTCTAATCCTGCTTTAGATGGCCTCAAAAATGTGTGTCTTGGACAGTGGTACAGGCCAGAGGAGATCACAAGTATAAACACTTTAAGAACTTTAAGATAGTCAATTCACTGTGAGATAAGCAGTTATAGATAGTGCTGTTTAAATGTCATCTTTATAGACAAGTGTGAAAGATCATGATATTACAAGGATGATGTTAGGGATTTTTTTCTAGATCTTTAAGGCAGATTGATAGTATCACGCACTATTTGCAGAGACATAACATTGAGTTCAGCCAGGAGGCTAGTTGAAACAGAGTTTGCTGTGCATCTTCTGGCAGTATGCAAAAAAAAAAGAGTTGCTTGTCAGTGCGAGGACAGCAAAATTCACAGTAAAATAAAGGGTGGAGCACACTGAACTGATTTACAGTGCAAACAGACTGTTTTTTTATTCTTAAAATGGACAGAGAATTATGTAGTCATCCAGTACAGGCGCAAAATCGTCACTGGATAATTATTTTGGCAGGCTTTCTAGCTGTTGTAGATAGTTGACCAAAGGAGGGAGCTGCGATAGTCAGCGTCCATGTGTCAAGCCCCATTCTCAATCATCACATCAGACACAAAAAATTACAAATTTATTTTGAAGTCACAAGTATAAAATGACAGAAAGTACATGTACTACATACATCAAGTGTAATAATTTAGCGCAAACATGAAAAATCCATCTCCTCATTTAGGCTAAAGAGCTCCACTGCATGAAGAGTGTGAATCCCATATGACTCTTTGCAGAGCAGTGGGTTCGTGCAGGTGATTTTTTTTTCTGATCTTGGAGAGTCATGAATGTCCTCTGCATAAAGCAGAGCATGTAATAGTCCATGTTTTGTGTGCATAGCTTTGTATTCACAAATGCTTATCTTTCGGTCAGAAAAAGGGGTCTTATCAGCCTGTAGATCACGTGTGTACTGCTGCAATTTGTGATGTATTTTATGATTTATTTATGTAACGGTAACAGTATGTGTATACATGTAAATCTGGGTATGAGACAAGTTAGAGTGTTGTGCACCGCAGCTGTTTTATTTATTACACTTTAAGGACATTCCAGTGTTTAAGAATAACGTCATTGACCCTAATTGTTCTAATGTACCTTCTGATGCAAATATTTCACCAGTTGATGTTTTATTTTTGGTGTTTTCAACTATGCTAATGTAGATTCATGTCTATCATATAACCAGAGCTTTATGTTCAGCTTAGACTTATGAATGTTTTAGATAACTATTGCATTTCAGGTAGACATTCTAATAACCCCTCAGTACACCGAAAGTACCTTAATTATCAACTCATTATGCATGATGCAAGCCGTCTTACAGCACTGCATACATATCAGATGAGAAAATGCTTTGGATGGTGTCATGTGGACTGTGGTTTTGGCACAGGAAATCCTACAGCTGCAACACCAGTGTGCGTGTTCAGAAGCTGTCTTAGTGTTATTGTGAAAGGTGAGCTCTGTGTCGACCTAGCTTTATGTATGTTCAGCCTATCAGTTGCGGTGAATCATATTAAGCATATTTCATATCATGCACATATCACAATGTACGTAATCATACAAAGGAAAGATAAAACACACCTACAGTAACTGATGTGTAACAGACCTCTGTGACACTCCTTTGAAAAGTTGAGTGTAGCATAATAATGTCACGTTCACTGTTTGCTTGCTTGGTGTTTTGACATGAAATTACATCCTCTAAGTTCCCCCCATTCTGCTATGTGGTGTGTAAGCTGTTTGTCTGCTGATAACAACCCCCTCAGCAACTGAGAGATAAACTCCACATGCTGCGGTAGAGACAGCTAGCTCGAGATGCTGACAGCCTACGTGTCAGACGTGCATTGAGATTAGGAATGCGTTGAATGAAGGATGTCTGTGTTAAGTGATGTTAAATTAAATGACTGGCACAGACAAGGGCACTCCTTTCAACCCCAATAACAAAAGCATAACAGAGAATATATATTTTACATTTACTTTTGAATACCACATATGATACTGAAGATTCCCAGCAGGTGGCGTTTGCTATGATGTGAGTTAAAAAAAAGATGGGGCCTAATGAACTCAGTTTCACTCCTTGTGCAAGCACATGACATCCTGTAGCAGCAGGGTAAACCCAAAGGACAACAGTATAAAGTGGTGCATTTGAAAGCAGGGGTAATTGATTTTTTTTTTTTTTTGCAAGATGATTACAGAGGCAGAATTTAATACACTGCATTTGATTTCAGCTCTTTTCATCGCTGCTACTTGCTTTGGAAACATGACACCAAAGGCTAGGGACATGAAATGCGGCTCCCTTCAGAATCCCAACTCATCATTTTAGCCAAGTTGCTGTTGACCCGGCGCCAACATCAAGAAACGGGACAAGTGATTTAATTTGCCAATGCTGCCGACCTTGAAACGGGGAATGTAGGCTACTAGAATCCCAATAGGGAGGCTTGAAGAAAATGTCCTGGGAGCTGAGGGAGGGGTCACTCTGTTGTGCCTTAAGCATCACACACAGTCTCCTCACCTCTACTGGAATACTTTTGTCCTTCAGGTTTGCATAAACAGATTAAATTGATTTATCTATTCTCATTTTGAAGGTATCAGAGTACTATAATATGATAAAGCCACTAATCAAATATTTAATTTGTACCAACTGCAATTATAGTTAAGGGATCCTGTGAATAACATCCTAATGATACAATTATAAAATCTTAAAGCCACAGGCAACGCTAAGGTTTTAAAGCCTGATACTGTGCAGTAAATCTTTCCCTTTAATGGCATAAAATCTGAAAAATGGAAAGTATGCAGAGCTCTTGCCTCCACAAAAATGTTACCCTCATTAAAGTGGAAAAAAACTGCGGTTGTTATCAGGGAGTTTTCTTCTTCATGGCAACATATGATAAGACTGGCCTTAACGTTCTGTAAATGGACAACATCGACCTAATCCCAGTCAAGATGTGCACTTACGTAAGTTTTGTATGTCTCAAACACGGATAAGATTATGACTCACTCGATATGTCACACTGAGGTCTAGAAAGTGTCACCTCCCCATAAGAGAGGTGCTAAATAAAGCAAATAGCATATGATTGCAGGAGAAATTAGGTCACATCTGCTTTTATTATGTGATACATGCCAAGGATAGCTCATGGTGCTTCTATCAGTCAAGTTTACATATCTCAGAAAATATGTGACAAGACGTGATATTTGGATGCATTTGTATCTCTGCTGATAAAGTTCACACACCTCAAAAAACAAGTGTCTCTCAAAAAGCCTGGCAGCAAGATAAAAACGAGTGAGACTTCAAAAAACTGCTCGGCGTTTGTGTGTCATATTTGTTATTGTGACTTGTCACCACAATGACGATTATGATATTACATTAAAAGGTTGGATAAATTCTCAAATCCCTTAAGTGAAAACCAGCACTCTGTCACTGTGTAACATGTTAGCGATGCCTTATGTGCAGACAGATTCCCAATCCTTTCTCTCGTCACCCAGAGGGAACAAATGCACCAACGTCCTCTTCCAGCCATGTGACGTGATGTGATCTGATCTGATCGTAATTGTGGCCATAACTTGTCACCCCGTTGATGTGACACCTTAAATCACCCTAGTGAAAATATCTTGGGTCAGAATTCAATATTGGTCATAAAATCTAAATATAAGGCCCCAGGGACTAAGCTGTTTCACAGAGCACTGCGGTTGCTTTCTGGCAAAAACACACACGGGATAATCGGACTTGACAGTGGAGCCACTGCTGCTCACAAGAGAGCTACTGATATTAAGTGAAATATCTGCGATATGTTGTAATGACTTTGAAGGAGCTTTTTGTAAGAGAATTTGAATCCTGCCTCCTTGTCTTCTACTGCCAGTGAATTCAAAAAGAGACCTGTAGGTTTTTCAAGCCACTCGGCACCGTCTTTAATGACATAGCTCATAGCCACAGTCCCATCCGACAGCCTTCATTATGACTCAGTAATCATAGGCTACATTTGTTTTTCTTTTCCTCTCTCTATCTCTCTCGCTCCATCTTTTTGTAAACCTATAGGCCTCTGAGGGGGGGGGGG
>JAUZTA010000005.1:10187614-10203362 GCA_034780835.1 Ctenochaetus striatus | reverse complement strand
TCATGTTGCTTAGAGCTTTATTTAGAAAACAGTTGCAATTATAGGTAAAGAATGATGTTCTCTTTATAAATAGATGCAGTGCTTTGGAGGAGCACAGGCAATGCTATCCAGCTATGCTCGCAGATGTTCCACACTTGTGGGAAATCCAGCACTAGGTAGGAGGTTTTTATTAGTCTCTCGAATGCAACCTTATGGCCACTCATCCATTTCGAGACGTGCATAGGCCTACTCACCGTATGGAGGTTTGTGTCTTAGCAACAAAGTTTCAGAACTCTATATTGGTACTTACTGGAGCAATTAAAGCAGAGCGATTTGCCTCAAGGTATGGCGTTATCACCCGTTGGGGATTTGAGCCGAGAATGTAAGATCTAGTTGACGCTTTTGACTGACACACTTTTAAATGGGATCGACAGGGAGGAAGTTTAAGCCTTGGAGGTGCTGGTGACATTAGTGGGTTGTTTGCAGTTTTGTCCAACAGTGCAGGTATATCTCTCCAAAGCGTCGCAGAGCACAGTGATCAAGCCAAAACAAGGTTTGCCAGAAGGCAAAGAGGCTGTTGATGATGTGGAAAAGCAGCACAGCAGATCTTAATTGGCTGTTTTGTTTTGTTTTGTTTTTTTCGTTTTTCTAAAAGGTTGTGTAACTTTCAGGCATCAAGATCAGATTGCTTGTCATTCTTTGGCTCTGGAGGGAGTTTTCCAAAGTCTGCACTAATTATATCATCAAGGTTACTTAAGCTTGAGCTTTGAGACCTTAAATTCCTAACAGAGCGCCTCTGTTACTCAGGACACAGGCATTAAGCAGGCAAGGAGAGCATAAATATTGCAGCATAAGTGGAAATGCAGAAACCAGAATTTTTTGCGTTTGACCAACACCACTTTCTTCAAGTTGGGGTCTCTCAGCCTCTGTTGCTCTGTGGTTTCACCCTTTTTAAAAATGGACTACAGTTAGCCCTCTATAATTAGAACACCTCTTTGAAGTGGCATTATGCAACAGTTTCACCTTAAAATAACAACAATAAAATCTATTTTGATGGCACGTTGACTTGTAGTAACAGTGTTCAAAAAGCAGTATCAGCCACTGTATATGAAAAAAATTATTATTTATCGACACAAATGAATCAAGGATTAGCTTAAGAGAAAGGATAGTCGCGAGAGTGGAGAGTTTTTGGGGGCAGGGTTTTACTTATTACAGTACAAAACCACTATGTTGGATTACTGATTTTTATTACACTTTATATTTCATAAAGGAAATAACTTGGTGTTTATTGAGTATCATAATTCTTTGAGTTTTAAAACTGGCACCAAAGTTCATTAAAGATGAGGGAAAATATTGGTTTTCCCTTTGATGTCCTCCACTTGCTCTGCAGGTAAATGGAGTTTTTCTTAAGACAGGAACCTTTACTTCTCAGTTTTTGTTTTTTTGTTTTTTTTACTGTATCTGTGTTTAGCTTGAAACTACTGTTTTTATATTGATAATGTAAAGAGGATTTGTCTTCCAATCATATTATAGCCTGAAAAGACAAATTATATTACTTTAGAGTCAAATTTTGAGAAATGTTTGCATCAATATCTGAATCAAATCATCTAAAGATTATGTGCCCAACATTTTTAGTTGCACTATACTGCATTAAAACCCTTTAGCATTCCTGTGCATTTCAAGAAGTTGAAAAGACAGGAAAACTTTATTCCCTCAACTCAGATACATTACATTTCATGACATTACATATAGTTTCTCAACATATTTTCAATTCTGGCCACCCACCCTGACCTTGAAGCCAACCTCGGCATCATAAACTGACTGGACCCTGCTGAGCTGATCTCTCTGCTTCTATCAAATGTGATCACAAGGATATAAATAAAACTGTGTGTTGGCCTCGAGGTTCGTGGATGTTCAATGAACCGTGAAATCCTGCATGGTCACATTACTACTCGGTGGGGGAGGCAAGATAAGACGCTGCACTGCCTGAACACTGGTTTAAGCTTTATTTCACTGTGCCACTTGCGGTAACGTCTGCGTTGAGACGTAAGCATCAGTGCAGGACTCCTTAAGTTCTTCTTTGAGGCTGTTATGAACAACAGCGTGTAATTTCTATCTGTACAAAACATGAATTGCTGTTATCCTCTTTGTACAGAGCTAATAGATCAGACTTATTTCATGACTGTCGGGGTTGCTGCGGTGTAAAGAGGGCATGCACTGTAATGGCAGGCAACAGAAAGGGCAAATAAAATGCCCCTTAATTGAAGCGTGACTGTGATGTTCACATGCAGTTTACTCAACCATCATATTATCAGTTAGTGCTTTAACACTTTGCCCGAGGTGGTTTTCTTGAAGTTAATGAACACAAACAACAAATGAGCTCCTCTGACTTTCATTCAGAACATACCCCTGTCTTTATCCTCTCTCTCTCTCTCTTTCTCTCTCTCTCCCTCTCTCTCTCTCTCTGAGTGTGTGGCGCCATAGTGAAAAACACTGCAGTTCTTTCAGCTAGTCAGTCGGAGCCAGTAGCCTATACACTATGTCTCTCTCCCCTCATTCAGAGCCTGGCTCGCTCTCTCTGCGCTCAACACGCGCCGCTCTTCGCCTCCTCACTGCATCTGTCTTCTCCCTGAAGTGAGGTACCATGCATGCTCATCTCTCCTGCTCCTCTTCGCCACTTGTCCGTTACCGTTTCAGGGTCCCTTGATCCAAAAGAGCATTCTCGCTGCAAAGCCGGGGACCATAAAAAGCTGTGTTTCTGTGCCTGAGGACTTTGGAGACGGGACAAAGCTGTTTGCTGGGTCTGAGGACAGGACAGCTGCCAAAGACGCTGCTGCTGCTGCTGCTGCTCCTGTTGGGATGTGGATCTTTGAAGGACCTCTGCTTCCTGTTTAATACGGCTTGATTCCTCTCAAAGTTGCAGGAGGGCACACATCTGTGAAGAATTTCATTCTGCTTCATCCTTGTTTCTCAGAGAACGCTGACAACTCACTGTGTGTAAGAACACTTGCATCAGTCCACATTTGGTTGTGTGTTTGTGTGTGTATGTGTGTATGTGTGTTATAACTGGAAGCAAATGCAGCTGTTAGTCAGAGTAGCTTTGTAAGTGCACAGTGTTCATTTGCAAGTGCTTGCCTTGATGTGAAAGCATGACCTTATTTTTTAGACGTGTGACTGGAGCGAGAGGGTGTCTGGGTAAGTGTGTACAGTGTTGAAAGCAGTGCAGTGTTACACTCCTCACTCCAGGTGTTTGACTAAAAGGCTTAGCCCCGGTTGGAGGGCAAGAACGACTCCCAAGACGACCTTAACTCCTGGCTGCCTCACAAAACCTGTCAGACACCCAAAGGAGAAATGCATTAAAAAAAGGCATTAGAGACAGACTCTGTGAACAGAAAAGGCAAGAGGCCAAATTTGGAAATGGAGTTGGAAAAAATAAAGTGTACAAAGCTTAATATAGGATGAGGTGTGAAAGAGAAAACAGTGCAGACACAGAAAAAGAAAAATGGGCTAGAAAGACGAGAAAAAACTAGGGCAAGATTGTTCTTGCATGTTGCCATGTCGAAGTAGCCTAGAAATATGCACAGAAGACCTTAAAGAAAGAGAAAACAGGATGGAAAAAGAAATAATTCACATATTTTTTTTCCCTTATTTCCTTTCTGGCTTAGCAGGACATTTTCCTCTTCTTCTCACATCTTTAACAATCTAACCCTCTGCAACAACACACACTCAGAAGTTCTCTTCTCAATGTGGCCACACTTTCAACAACTTATTCAGTACCTCCTCTCCTTTATCCTTCATCCCTCCTCCATCTCCACCCTCTCTCATCTTTCAGGTGAAGTCAGACCGGCACAGAATCCACATCTCTGCACCTTGATTGCTCACACAGAAGGGAACTGGGCCGCTCCTGTGTCAGATCTTGAAGTAACATCAGCTTGAGACTCTTCTCACAAAAGAAACAGGAAAATCTCACGCTCCATCATTCCTGCCTGTGATTTCCATATGAGATTTAGCAGCAGCAGGCAGAACTGGCCCAGACCTCTGACTTTTAACGTCGCACAAAAACAACAAGAACAAAATCAAGGTTCAGCAGACAGACAAAAAGACTATTAGGTTTTTTAAGGACACAAACAAAGCCTTGTTTTGTCTCGGAGTAGCCTGGGTGGCCTTCGCCAGCAGCCATGCAGGTGTCCTTTGCATGTACGGACCACGGGCTGAAGGCCCCGCGTAACGGGGAGCACAGCAAGCAGAACGCCACCAGCCCAAACACGGCCAGCCAGGCTCGCGCCCGCTTCCGCACCGTGGCCCTGATAGCTCGCAGCCTGGGCTCCTTCACCCACCGCTACCACCACAACCTCAAGGAGTCAACTGCCAAGCTCACCGGCATGAAGTACCGGTACGTAGACTGATGGTGGAGACGGAGGAGTTTGTGTTTGGTAAAGTTAGATTAGTTTTCCTCAGTGTGTGCTTTGAAAACTTTCCACGAAACTGAATGTGAGGAAAAAGAAACTGAATAAATGAAAGTGAATGAAAACAACATAATGTGGGAAAAAGACAGACTGAGAGACTGAGAGAGCCCTGATGGAGACAATGAAGATATATGAGCAGTGACAGGTGATGAGTGGGATGGTGTGTGTGTGTGTGTGTGTGTGTGTGTGTGTGTGTGTGTGTGTGTGTGTTAAGACACACCACAGACATTTTTCCAAGAAACGGAATTTATTGGCCACTCTGTATAGTTTTTTAATCAATAGTGTGTGTGTGTGTTTGTGAATGTGTGTGTGTGTGTATTTAACTAAAGTCTGGGACAGTTTAGGTTGGTTGGAGAGCTTCAAGGTTCAGATAAGTGAATTTCATCTTTTGCGAGTGCAATTTGAGGAAAGAGAGAAGATATTTTGGTTTTGTAATTACAGATAAAAATGCTGAAGAATCAGTGTGCTTCAGGCGCATAGAAAAATCATATTTCAAGCTTTTTTAAGATGAGCACATTTCTCTAAAGCATGGATCAGTTTCTGCCTTACAGTGTCTTACAAAAGGCGAGTCAGATCACACTGTTTGATGCAGACTCATCAACACGTAGGAATAAGATAAAAATGCAAATTAGATTCTGACAATGAAACTGACTAAAAAAGTGGTGTTGAACATCTGTGCCAGCTGTTTGTACTGACGAAGTCTGGCTATTAAGAGGGATGGGAGAACAAGTGGTGCTGCAGTTCAGTGTGCAAACCATGACTGAAAGTACAGAAAATCAAATCAGCCACTTTTTTTATTCACTAAACAAATTCAATCAGGATGATCTGGAAAAAAACAGATTGAATAAAAAACAAAACAATAATGTCAACATTTTGAATAAGAAATAGCAGCAATATTACATAAATATTAGAGAAAAGTAGATAAAATACATGAGTAACAAAATGGTACAGTGCAGTTTGTGCAGCTACAACACAACACCACACTGTATCAAAGCTAAGTTTGATCTTTAAGGTCTCTTCTGAGCTTCAGCAGCATCGGTTCAAGACTCTGACCTCTGATCTCAATAACTGACCATCACCATCCAGTACGCTCTGAAGAGTGTGATAGTAAAGCCGAGCAGAGCGGAGCAGCAGAGCTGTGCGTGTGTGTGTGTGTGTGTGTGTGTGTGTCTGTGTGGGAGTTGTAACATGGCTAGGCCAAGTAAACAATGCTCTCTTATCTCAGTGAGTGGGCTCTTAACCCAGACCGCTGGAGCAAAATAGTAGCTTCCACCTCACAATGTTAACCCACCGCAGAGGGTGACATCATCGCATACAGTGTCAGGATGGAACGGGGAGAGGAAGAGGGGGTTTATGGGAAGGGATGGGATGGAGGATGAAAAGAAGAAATGAAAGAAAGGAACCAAATAAAAAGACGGAATTAGAGATCGAGTGAGAGAGAAAATTGGGGCACGTGGGTCAGCTCACAGAAAAGAGGCAATTAGCAGAATCTCGGCAGATTGGATGCCGAGCGGCTAAATGTGATAAGTGTCTGCTTGTCACACAATCTCATCTCGTTTCCATAACAACATTAAAACGTCCAACTTCAATCTGTTCCCAGCGCCAAACAAGCCTGGTGACTCCATTGTGCTAACTGGTTCAAATCTACAATAGGTTTCCATTTTTTTTTCTATAAGCGGAGAAGATTAGATTAGAAATTCCATTGCTTTTTCTTTTTAGGTTACAGATTAAATCAAAAAAGAAGGCAGAGTTTTCTCCTGCTTGCTTCACTGTTGTCCTCAGTAGGGAATTGATACAAAAATACTGCAGTACTGATGCCGGAGTGATGTAAAAGCGCAAAGTGTCTGTTGTTTATTTTGGTTTGAAAAACACAAGGATTTGGTCGTTCTTGTAGCTCCCTATAAAACAGGTGGAGGATATTAGCTGCAAAGCTTCCTCCAAGCCGTCAGCAAATCCCCTATTTTACTATAGACAAGCAAATACTGGATGGGGGGAAAAAAAATCTCATCCGACATATCTCCACTCTGCTTCCTGTTTGTCTGATGCTTCCTGTTCCTCCTCTCTCTCTAAGGTGTTTGCATAAAACAGAAACTCGTTCTGCTTTGTTAGCATCCTGACAGGGAATCTCTTTCCCCTAAAGTGATCAAAGTCAAAAAGTCTTTAAAGTTTTCTACATGTAATAACAACTCTTCACTGAGACAAGAGCTTGTGTGTGTACGTGTGTGTGTGTGTGAGTGTGTGTGTGTGTGTGTGTGTGTGTATGAGTTCGTGGGCGGACACATTGGCACATTGCATTACATACATGAGTGCATGTGTGTGCATTAAATGTGAGGCTCCACACTGGGAACATCTGAAGGCGTTGCGAGTCGAAGCGGAAGAAGTGTGCAGGAACTAATAATACCACCCTCCGCAGCGTTTTGGTTGTCATGACAATCCAAATATAGTACAGTTCTACTTGTGGTGTCCCCTTCTTGAAACCTTTCAAGGCTGTTTAGACCTTTAAAATAAAAAAAATAGTACACAAACTCGCAAATAGCAGGTGCACAAGCCAAAATATGTGATGTAACAAAACAGGCTGTTTTTTTTGTTGGCTTCACAAATTGTGCAGATTATTTCTGGTTCCTGGTAGAGGGGCCCTGGACGCCTGAATTGAAGTTCATAATGGTCATTAGGCAGCAGAAGGCCTTTTGACAGTCCAGGAGGTTTGGGATGGATTGCGCTTGGTTGGTTCGGAGCTGCGCTGCAGATGGGCATGCAAATAATCCCTTCTGTTGGTTCCTTCGCATGCAGGCTTATCAGTGGCCGGCAGAGAGAGAGAGAGAGAGAGACACTCTCTGCTGTGAATACATCTGTGTGTCGACAGTGTTGAAGAATGCTTAATGCAGCCAGCACACTGGATACCCACAAAACGCTGTTCATTTCAATGCACTTACATGAAGTTAAGCTGTTTGAAAGTTTTTAGAGGAAGGCCTTGGGGGTTTCCATACCGTTCGCTTGTGTGAGCCCCCCCGAGCAAATGTCATTTTCGCATTCATGGTTGACTCCACTGTGCCTTCAGCTTAATCCTTTTAATTAAAAATCTTTTTTTTTTTCTCTTTTGAGCCCCTCAATTTAATAAACCAATGGGCTATCAGACTCACAGTTAAAATACGGGCGCAAGTGAGTTTCATCTAACACTGTCATTTCTCCATTAAAAAATAATGGTAGAGGATCATTGATTTCATGAGTTTGAAAATCAAAAATTACCGAGAACATGTGGTATATTATTGTCAGTTGGAAAGCTTTTTGTTGTCATTGCATGGCGTTTAATCAGCTCCTTCAAGGCAAGTAACGCACTGCAGACTCCTCTGACATGCTGCATGAAGTCAGCAAGAAATCTGCATTTTTATTCACTTCAGATCATTCAGTGTGTTCTGTCAAAGCGCACGGAGGCTTGTGTGATTGAAGATTATACAGAAGGCTGCAGGTTTTAACAGCTACTCTGAAGACTGATGTCAATAAGATAATAGATATTCTGCTGCTGTGGCACTTGTCAGGATGCACCATAAATCATAATTTACCCTCTTATTGCTGTGTGTGTGTGTGTTTGAATTCTGTAGTGAACTTTGTGTTTGTGCATCTGCTGGTGCCTGTGTGTGCATACATGCGTGTGTGTTTGCATGACTGGAGCTCATCTTTCTGCTTTCGCTCAGTGACACAATGTTTGGCAGTGTGTGTCTGGCGCCCTGGGTTGCTGTTTCCTTTTTTTGTTTTTTTTTTTCGTTTTTTTGTCATCATGCATCAAAAGTCTTTATCCCCATTCAATAAGAAAAATGTCTTTTATGTTCCAAAAAACCATTTACTGCAGCGATGTGTTCTGCTGTGATGTGTAGTTCTAATAATATGAGCCAGGGTGTTGCACAACAGGAGCCCTGTAGCATGCAGCTCCACTCTGCCTAAAGACCAAACAAGCCCCAAAAGACAGGAACTGCCCAATTTTTTAGTTAAATAGCAAGGACGTTTGCATGGATTTGTTCATTTTAATAAAAAGGTCACAACTTAAATGGTTTTCTGTAAGCATAATGAGGTCGTAATGACGTTGCCTTACAAATGCAATTTACGTTCTTCTCCTTAAGTGGCCTCTGTAAACAGACTGTAATCACACAGATAATTGGAAGTGATAAAACAAAACACCACTGTGTGTGTATAACAATAATGATAATTGAATTAAATAACTGTAAATTGTAAAAACATACTAATTGATCATACAAAATAAGTCAAAAAATCATATCATTTTATAAACTTTAGGCATGAAACATGTATGAGCTTCCTCACCTCTCTTGTTATTACAAATTTGTTGAAGTGACATTGAATTTGCATCAGAAAAAAGGGGCTTTGGAAAATATAGTATCAGTATTCAGAATTTAATTTCTATTATTCCAATCGAACCATAGGATACTATGAAGTGTTGAAGTATTTCATTTGATCTTTTTCATAATCTCTAAAAACCTTTAAAATTCAGTGAAAATTTACTTTTTTTTGTTTCTATCCATGCCAGAGAACAGAAAGTTAACCTAAAATCATTCTGTGACATACTTTCTATCAGCACTGCATGAAGGTTTTCCAGTTACCATCATATGAACTTTTTTTTTCCCACACTGCTAAGCTCTCTCTAAAATCATTCTGAATCAACCACTTCAGATCTGCCCACATGTTTTTCAATAAGGATCAACCCACAGGCCAATAGCCTCAGTCATGTGCCCCTGCCTGAAATACAGTTAATCCATGCAAGATTCTCCACTCGTCAGTCACTTGTGTTTTCCTCATGCAACACTTAAATTTCAGTAAGTGAAAAGAAATGTACAACTGTTTTAAATGGCTTTCCTCCGTGAGGTTAAAACAGCAGCATGTACATGAAAAAATGTGTTTGAGTATGCTGCATGAAAATGAAAAAAAAAAAAAAAAGACTAAATCATGTGGACTTTGGTGTGTGGAAAAAACAAAGCAGAAAGTCATATTCAGCCTCTGACTTAATTCCGCACACACTCATGAACACACGCGCACACTGCAGAAGCATGCACATTGTGCAGGGCCCTGTGGGGAGCTTGCTGTCATTTCTTATTTCCCATTCTGTGTCATATAGAATGCTTTATCTGTGGAGGGCGTTTGATCTGCTTAGACTTGGGGCTTTGACTGCAAGCCTCAGTCTGTTGCCAGTGCCTCTCTTCCTCTTCAAGAGCACTCTTTTGCCCTCTCTTCTCCATCCCTTTCCCTTCTTCTCCCACCATTGGTGAAGATTCAACCATTAGAGCTGTGGGCTTCATTAGTGATTTTTTTTTCCCCGGCAACTGAGCTGCAGCTTGTCTTTCATTCTAAATCTCTTCATTTTTTCCCACAAAGTTCTTGATTTTACTTCCAGACTTTCATTCTTTTCCACCCATGCAGGCCTTGGCTTTGATATATTTAGAATATGACCCGCCTTTCTCCCCTGCACCGAAGGGTTTTTATAACAACATTATTGTTGACATCAGGAGAGCGGTATGGACTGTGAAGGTGGGTGTTGTTTAATCCCTACGCCCATGAAGGTTGGTTTGTGTGGGTTTGCTTAGTCTACATTAATCTCCAGCGAGTAAACAGTTTTATCTGTTCTCTCACAACCTTGACAAGAAATGTTATCTGACAAATATTGATTGAAGCAAGCTAGCATCAGGAAATTTATTATAAGAAATTTCCCTGGTGTGACTTGAAAATCATATAAGTGCTTACCAGAGGGGGGAAAAAAACACAACATCCTCCCATAATGAAGGGTCTTCCCTCCAAAGATTCAAGCACAATATCAACAGCCAGATGTTCATTTGGTATTTTTATTTCAAGTGGGGATCCACTAAGAATAGAACGGGATACATTCGGAGGCAGCTTGCAGGATGTTCAAGTGGTGACAGGTTGTTGTGAGGGGGCGTCTTCAAATGACTCATTTGTCATTTTACTTCAAGGCTTCTTTTGGGCACAATCCAAGCATGAGGGACGGAGCCACACTCACTGGCTTGCAAAGTTGTTTATGGGCAAGTTTGTGCTTACAAGTTGTCCTTGGTGTGTTTATTTGACCAT
Organism: Ctenochaetus striatus; assembly: GCA_034780835.1. Classification (NCBI taxonomy): domain Eukaryota; kingdom Metazoa; phylum Chordata; class Actinopteri; order Acanthuriformes; family Acanthuridae; genus Ctenochaetus; species Ctenochaetus striatus. Next base: position 10,192,830 of record JAUZTA010000005.1, on the reverse strand, counting down.
TTACAATATCATATATAAAGAACTTGCGCCACTGCATCCAAGCAGACCCATTTTTTTTACCCACAAACATCCATTTTCTCCAAAAAAGTTATTTTGTTTTCATTCCTTAGTTGCAATAGCATGCTGTAATCTACGAAATCATTAGCTTCTTTTGCAATGTGCTTCTGTTTGCACCCACTTCCGAAACCTGGACAGATCTATTAATGTGCTATAGCAAGCTGTTAAGTTAATAATCAGGTACACACTGCTGCCGATGCTGCTGTTTCCGGACTCCTCAGGAAACACTGGAGACAAGAATACAGCAGCAATGTGGCTTCTCCGCCTGCTTAACATCAGCTTTGTTTTTTCCCATCATTAAGACAGACCATATGAATTAAAGGCAAAAAAAACACTGCATATTCAGCGTATGGCAGAACTCCAAAAACAAAGTTAGCAGTTTATCAAGGACAGCCAACTTTATTTGGAAGCGAAACTGTGCCTGCGAGCTTGTTTAGTGTGGAGATAGTGTGTCTGAATGAGCCTTTGTAAACATGAAAACAGTATCAATGGAAAACCCAAGGCAAATGTATGCACAGTTCTGCGACATTTCCGGGCATTAGGCAGATGCTTTACCCGGAGTGACTTGCAGTAAACGCAGCGGCGAGCATTCCTCATCATCATCAACGCGGGCTGTCCTCAATAACCCCCTGACTCAAACACACACACACAGAATCAGTTGGTATCACTTCTCTAACCTACAGTACAGCCCTCCCCCAACACTTTCATGGAGCAGATCTCCCACTCTATAATACATCAGAGAGACGGGGGATACAATATCCAAACTCCTCCACCGTATCAGAGACAAGAACGCATCCCACGATTTGTAACTGCGGAGAGATCTGTCTCCTGGTTTTCTCCTGTCATGTTATTATCAGTGTCTTAATAGTGCAATTCATCAAAGAATCCATAGAGGTGTCGAGATATTTGAAGTGTTTGTGCGCTTATGATTTCAATTTTGTGTTTCCCTCCTTTACCTTGGCAGCTCAGCTGAACCGCTGACTCGATGACTTATGCCTCCCCATGTTAAACACCTAATTGAATTGGCTGTGGGCACGGTTAGATGGCACGAGGCACAGGCCATTAGTTGCTAGGCAAGAGAAAACAACTGCTGGCTCTTTTTTTTTTTTTTTAACAGCCTTATTTGTTGTAATGAGCACATGCCTGCAAAACCGAGCAGAAGGCACAATCCCCCAGACCCCAAGTTGTTTCTGTGTCAAGAAATGCACATTTGGACATATTCTCCTAGGATGAAGTGTGTCGCCTGTGACAGCGGCTTTGGGTGTGCATGTGGTCTTGACAGTTCTGTTAAAAGAATATGTCTCAATTTCATTTTCCTATAAATCTTTTGCTCCATCAGATGGATGTGGCTGCTTATTCAGGGGCTGTCAATCCTTTCGTCACAGGTTTCTTTCACCTGCAGACACATCACGCTGCAGGAAGACACCTGTGGTTGCAGGGAGAACAGTCTGGCCCCCCTTCTCAGTTGGACTTGATGCGGCACAAATAGTAAAACTAGATGTGAAGCGGAAGGGCTGGCAGTCTGACTCGAGGGTGGCAAAAACTCTGATATCTTAGTTTATCTTCCACGGTGTTAATGAGAGTTGAAAGTACTGTATTACTTTGCACAGATCAGCTGGATGCAAATTAACTGTTATCGAGGAGACATATATCAAGATGTGCACCGCTGCTCAGTTAATAGGTAGAAAGATGCATTAAGGAAGCAGAAGAAGAAAGATTGTATATGAGAGTAGTTATCTTGAGATATGCTGATGCGATCCCAACCTTTGTGCTCGAGAGCGAACACGTCTGTCTGCATCTTGTGGGGAAGACAATAACTGTAAAAAGCCTGAAGGCTGAAGTGCTCCCTACTGTAGGACGATGTCGTAGTCTGCGGGTATAAGAGGAGGTAATTGAGTGAGAAATGATGGAGGACGAAGGGCAACACTTGTCAAAAAAGTACTGCACCAAACTTCCCCCTGCTGCAGCACAGACGTATAATCGAATTCTTGCAGTTATGAGCGGAACGTTTTCCAGGGTCTTCAGGGGGCTTTTCTTTTCTCTCAGAGAATGCGGAATCCATATTGGTGGAATAAATCAACCGTCCTCTCCCCCTGTAATCTCTCAATCCTGATTCATGAATGCAGGTGTGTTAAAGGTGACCCTCACACTCAGTGATTCTCCTCTCCATCAAAAATTAGAAGCTACAAACTGTGGTTTACCCTCGATAAACCCTGCTTGCTGTGATGATGATTGATCTTTTTTGCCAATATTTTAAGCTCGACAAAAGAAAAAAAATGATGCATGATATTTAATTTCATTCTCTAGATTTATGAAGTGAAAACAACATTGATTTTGTCTTTGTTTAGGCCGAAAATCTTTACGGGCCCGCAGCAAAAACACAGGAGCGAAGTAATTGCAATCACATTTGACTGATGACATCTCCAGTAAATAGAGCAGGTTTTGTTAATCATAATCTGTTTTTCTTCATAGGAACCTGGGGAAATCTGGGTTGCGTGTCTCCTGTCTGGGGCTTGGTGAGTACATTTAATTAGCAACAAAGGCAATGTCTAATGATTTCATAAGCATCCAAGTGCAAACTCAACTCATCTGCGTGTGTGTATGTAGAGCCAGTTAAAGAGCCGAGCACGAAGGGAGAGAAATTTCATTATGTTATCTCACCTTTTTCTAAACCTCATGCATCTTTCATACATATGGAGAACCAACACAAGGCTGTTTGCAGTGTTATTATTTTCTCTGTTAATATTTAATCGATAGCCCTTTTTTCAGCAAACAAGTTACTCAATTATCACACATATCCAGTGCACGCAAGAGTGTAAACTACCACATTCATCTTGATAGAACTGATTAATTTGGTAAACCGTGTGTGCGTGTGTGTGTGTGTTGTAGCTTGTGTGTACAAGGTCACTTGAAGCGAGTGTGTCTCTAAAAACATAATGAATTGACAAAGCGAAGGAATGATGCAGTGCTCTTCAGGCCCAGCAGATGCTGAAACACAGTTAATGATGGAAATCTGTGAATGAGTTAGTTAATCTTCTCGGTAGTGATTTTTTTTTTTTTTTAAAAGATGTAGCCCCAGCACATTCAGCAGCAGTGAGGAATACTGAAGAGCGAACCATCCTTCAAGGAGAAGAAATTAGTTTCGAGCCTCGACATTGGCAAGCCTCAGCCATGCAGTTGTTCCCTTGGGCAAAACATTGATTCTTCCTTGTACTTGTTTTTTTCTGAGAGAGGGGGAAAAAAAGACATTATAGGGACCAAAAAAGGCCATTGTAATCTGTGAATGATCACAGCTTCAAGAGATAGTCTGACATTTTTCAGCATTTTTTAATTTCCTCTCTTGAGAATAAGATTACAAAGTTGATGACACTAAGAAAGGAGCCACAGCTTGTTGTCAGTTCACGTACCTTAGCACAAAGACTAGAAACAGGGGAAACAACTAGCTTAATGCTGTCCAAAACTTTGACATAGCCAGGACATTTTGTCAGGGCTGAAGCCTAGAACAGTTTGAGTGTAGCTCTGAATAATTTTTTCTTTTCACTCTTCATCATCTGCTGCTGATGGAGGGAGAGAAAGATGAGAGGGACAGCAGCAGATGACAGAGAGAGAGACAGAGACAGCAGTGGACGATGGAGAGACAGACAGAAGGGAGAAAAAACAGCAGATGATGGAGAATTAAACAGTGCACAAACTACACTGTATGAACATTACTCATAATGTAGACTTTTAGTATTCCAATAAAATAAAGTTAACATCAGTGCATTTGCAACTTTGGTCAATGAATATTTAGTGTTAGCAGTTGTGAAGTATTAGTATTCTGTTGAGACCCAATATTAATAATTGCTAACAATTACTAAGATTTTAAACATCAATATTCATAACATTCTGGAGAGTTAACAGTTTTTTGAGGTACACATTTCATTTTTTGATAATTAAAACATGACTTATTACTTTGCAAATAATGGTGTCAGATGGCATTTAAATGAAGCCCATTGATTGAAAAAAGGATTTGAATTTAACTCAAACCTCTAAAAAAGTCTGGGCTAAAACCTAGAAATGCCTCTTGACCAAAGTTAACAAAATCCACCAAACAGCCCCTCTAAAACTCATTAATTACCACATTTTATTTAATTTTTTCCATCAGTACAAAAACCAGAGTGTAGTGGTGTAAAAGCGACAAGCTGTGGTTTCAAGGGGGCTTATGTGTTATTTGTTGGCTGGCTGGCTGCAGTAACTTCCTGAAAGCTAACTCCAGGCAGTTTTTTTACACCTCTGTATTTGCAGAGATTACAAAAAGCAGCGTGTCAATAAGTGAATAATTTTATTATGCACAGAGTGAGCAAGTCTCACCGTTTCCAGTCTCTATTGGGCTTGTCCTAACTACATATAAATTACATTAGGGAGGTATCAGTCGTCTTATCTAACTCCTGGCAAGAAAATAAACGAGCATTTTTCCAACATGTCAAACCTTTCCTTTCGAACTGTTAAACAAAAACATATTTTGATTGACCATTGCCAGCTTAGAAAACTGACAGAAAAAGCAATCTACCCTCAGTTCTTGGTGCCCTCACAACAGGTTTAACACCAGATTCTCCATTATTTCTTATTAGTCGGAGATGACAGCCAGCAACATGTGATAGGATCAGGCGCAGAAGACTGGCAGGAAAATACGAAAGTTCTGACAAATACTGTGCTCAGCTGTTGCTGTTTGGAGGAGAAACAGAGGCTGCAACTGCTGCGGCTTGCTCATCTTCCTTCTATTTAAAGTATAATAATTTAGCGCATCATTGCGATCTGAACATGTGCGTGTAAACACAGTCCTGTGTGTGTACTTTTGCGTGGCAACTGTGAGGGGACCTTACATGACCAGAGGCTAAATGTAATGCCTAATACTGGGGTGTTTATTGATAGCTTCAGTACTGCTGTTACTTATCAAGTCTCTTTTAGCTTCTGACAGATGACAGGTGCTGTCTGTCAGTCTTGAGGCGAGAGGAGAAGAATGAGGAGAAGAGAGGGTAATCTGAGGAATACAACATGATTCCTCGCTGGGTACATCTGAAGCATTTAAAATGCTGAGAGGAAGATCAAGAAGTTAAGAGTAAAACTTAAACTTTGACCTAAGTATCTGTTATCTGAGAGGATATGCTTTCATTGTTTAC
>JAUZTA010000005.1:10157607-10173678 GCA_034780835.1 Ctenochaetus striatus | reverse complement strand
GACAAATGAGGTTGAAAAATGTTTTCATCTGTAACTTTTGACCAGTTTCTTTCACAAACAAAAGTATCCTTTTTTCCAACTAAAGTTCTGTAATGAAACAATAGTTCCTTGTGTTCTCTCCTGCAACTTGATTGGTTGCTGTTGAATTGGTCCAGACAAAACTGATATGGGGAATCAAGTGTCAGCTTGCTGGAAATGAAAAGCATTGACCTTATTTGATTCAGGAAAAGAAGAGAAATAAACAAGGGCACACCTTTTAAGTAATATTAACACTTTTCTTATTTTTGGAGACTCAAGTCTTAGTTAAGTCATTTGTCATTGTTCCTTAATTCAAAGTCATGTCACAAGTCTGTTTTTTATTTGTCAGGTCAGGTCTCAAGTCATCGAATTTGAGAGTCTGAATTGAGTCAAAGTCATGGGACTCAATACATTCCTCTGTGTAGGCTCGGCTGTTATGTTTTTAGTAATATGTTTTTATTGGCGTGCAGTCACCTGAAAATAAAAGTACTTGTGATTCCAATAAGATAATAAATAATAAAATGTATATAATAATAAAATGATAAAATAAGCTTTTTATGTCAACAGTGTGAGCAGGTCTTCTTCCAGGCTCTTCAGGACATCTTTCGCTAAAAAAAGCAAAAGGCGCCCTGAAGAGCCTGAAAATAACAGACAGATGGCTAGAGACCAGCTGAGGAACATAGTTTACCATTTAGAAGCTAAAGATCCAGACATTTTTTTCTCAAGAGTTGGAAGAACAGAGCTAAGAACAGAACTAAAAAGAAGGTGATTGCTGCTCTTTCATCCACCCAGTAAAGTGAGACACAACTCCAGAGGGAATGTTTATGTAAATCTTCTTCTGCTGAATGCATAAATAGGCAACAGTTTGCTAAAAAGTTCCACTTGTTTACCCTGCCACATCTACCTCAAAATTTGGTTATTGCCAAGTTAAACATTCTGCAAACAGTCAAATTTTAGTGTGAAGTCACTTCTAACCTTCTAACTTCTTACCTATGTGACATGTTTTATGAGAATAGGAGTACATAAACAAGGCATGAACAAAGTTATTTTGACTCCTCCTCTGCAGATCCAGGCCAGCGTGTACATGTCTAAAGGTGTCGAGGGACAAGATTTTCTATTTGATATGTCTGAATGATAGGCCAGCTGTAATAAGTCTCCTTGGTCCACTGGTATTAGTAGAGATATTATAAGTAGATGGATGATATTTACGGCTTATGTGAGCTATGCTGAAACCTTATTCCAAGTATGTTAATGGAAATTATAAATATTCATTAATGTGTTTATTCTATGGCTGGTAGCACATAAACTAATGAGCTCAATGCTCATGATTCCTGTGGACTTACTTAATCTAAATCTTGCTTGATTTCTCTCCCGTCCTTTCAGGTTTAAAGGGCTCCCTCCAGAGGATGCAACTCGAGTACGTGGATGTGGTTTTTGCCAACAGGCCAGACAGCAACACTCCCATGGAGGGTGAGTGAACGTTAACCAGAACCCGAGGGGGAGGGGGGCTGGTGGAGGCTTGAGGCAGGGACAAATGAATGCATGTTATTTTGTAACAAGAGAAGGTGAGAAATACAGACAAGACTGCTGCCCTCACCAGTCTGGTGACCTTTGTCTTTGACCAAAGGGGTTTGTCTCAGTGGCTAAGTTTGTGTGTGTCTCCCTTTGACACACACACACACACAAACTAACAAAAAAAGAAAACACATACATACATTTCATGTTATCTGACAGTATTGCCTCACTCCCTGTCCTGAATTATGGCTTACCACTCTCCCTATCCCTTTCTCTCCGTCTCTGTGGGATCCCTGGTTTCCACAGGGTCTCTGAGCTGCACCCGTTCCCAGCCCTCCTTGTTCATCAGAAGCAGGATTTGCTGGCCCTCCTGAGGGAGGCTGGTGTATTTTTGGGCTGGTCTCACTAGATACAAGCCTTACTGTGTGCTCTTTCGCTTCAGCACTCCAGCGCTGCCTTTCCCACACATCTACCACATGGCACCTTATGAAGAAACTGGAAACATTTTAAGAAAAAAATACATTCTTTCACATTTTTCCAGTTTCTTCCTAATTACTTCTCCTTTGTGATGTGGCCATCACAGACACTTGGGCTCCTCCTCTGTCAGTCTACATCCACAGGTAGTATTTGGCTGAAAGGATGGAGTCTTACTGGGCTCACTAAAATATTTTCCAGCCTTTCCCCTTTGCCCCCCATGCTTTCTTCCCTGTGAGCCAGCAGACTGTGGGAGGCCAATCTGTCATACTTATCGTTCCCAGGGCAGTGCTGTCACTGGTCGTATTGGTGACTGGCAGGCAGCGCCTGCAGCGAGATCTGTCAAACTTTCTAGTACCCTGTCTTTGCAGATATAGTGTCGCTTCTCTATTGACAACTGATTTGTAGAAGTCTAATCTGATTGATAGAATGATTGATCAAGAGTTTGACAGGGTGATAAAATCTAAACAAAGAGAGAGGCCACCTAAGGTAAACCAGACACACACAAATATAAAGACAGATCGGCTGAGTGTGTTTTGCTTTCAGCAGCTCTGCAACCAAGTCACATTCATTAATCAGTGTGAAACACTGTGCACGTTTTCTTCATCTTTTATAATGTGGAGCAAGGCCACTGCCATAAATCACGGTGTAGAGGGGTCAGTCACTTTGAACCACTCATGAGAGAGCAGTGCTGCATGTGCGCAAACAGAGTATACTCATGCATAAGCTCTAGGATTTTCGAAATAGATTCTCTTGGCAATGAAGCAGTGGTGCTAACATGCAAAAAGTGAACACTCTACAGCTCAGTGAGCATTTGCAGTTCAGCTTCCATGTCAAGATCAAGATATTGATTTTCACACCCACATGCTCCTGAAACTTAAAACCAGATTAACAACATCAATGCAGTGCACAAAAACACCCTGCTCGAGCTCCAAATGCCTTATTAAGATCTTGTTCAGTAACAGGTGTTTGTGCATAAATTTACGTGGAATATGTGTTTGTGTTTTGTTCTTGTGACTTTAACTGCTTGTGACTTTGTGTGAGACAGAGTGTGTCCCCTAAGGGACGAAAATAGTGATGTCATAGCTGCAGAGTCTCCCTTTGTTACCATCAATGCTCTCCTTTCCCCATTCACTCACCCTTCTCTACTTTTTTCTCTCTTTATACTTGCTCTTGACTGGCATTTTCCTTTGCTTCCATCCAATCTAACAGAACAGACAAGTACAAATTGTACTACAAATATGAAACTTCCTTCTTGGCTCTGACTCCATTTTTATTCTGCTGTGCTGCTCTTCACTGCTGTAGCTGTCACTCATGGTAATGAGTAGTCCTCCTGGACCTAGCTGGAATTTCATCTTATATGTTGCTAAATAGTGTAGTTAGTTCTCACTTTATAGAAAATATGATGAGAGGTGGCCTCAAGGGAGGGCATCTGTGCCAAAGTGAACTCATTGTTTTAATAGGCATACCATAGCCCACAGAGTAAACTGTCTAAGTCTCAGCACACTGTTGCTATCCAGTCAGACAGCAACTTTTTTTTAGTATTTGACGGATATATATGCAGAAAATTAAATCCATTTAATCAAATGAATATGACAATATAAAAGTCCCCCAGATGGAGCGGGTAAAGAAAAGGATGCACAAGCCGAGGAAAAAGAGCAGACATGGCATTAACAAAAATACTTTATAACAGTTCCTCCTCCTGCCAAGGGTTATTTCACCAGAGAGCAAATGAAATGGTACCACCACAGCATGCTGAACATAAACCCAAAGTCATTCACTTGGGACATTCCTTCAAGTGCCAGGATATCACCTCTGTCCTTGAATGTTCAGCAGTAAAGAGCTGCATAAAGGATGATCGCACCCACTCAGTACCCTAGTACTTATCTTCCTCTCGGCTGCACATTCACAGCCTTCATTCCCACGTCTGTAGAACTAAGAAAGAGCTTTTTCAGCCATTGTAAATCTCTTGTGGTGTGACATATTGATCACTACCTTGTGTGAATACATGAGTAGGATAAACATCACATTCAAAATGACCTCCCTAGAAAGAATATATAAATATATAGCTGCCCAGACAAGTATATTATTATATTAGTGTGTGTTGTACGCCTGTCTGTCATCCACAGTTCTTGTTGCTCTCTGCAGAAGGCCACTGCGATACCTGCTGGCTGAAGTTGACGAAATGTTTCTGACTCAGTGGCGTGCGGCTGCTGTCTCAAGGACAGGCTGATATTGGCTAGCATATTGGCTAGCAGCCAGACAGTTAGTGAGTTTATTCATTTACACACAAACAGGGTTTTACCCACATTTCACGTGTGCGTTTTGGCTTAAGATACAGCAATGTAAAGCATTAAGTGATCAATTCCAAAGTTCTATACAATAATTCAGTTAGAAAATAATGTACGAAACAACAAGGTTACGTTTCAGCATATTCAGGGAAGCATGCAACCTATATAAAATATTTACCCTTGTACCAGTAAATAGTAAATGTAACGTCCGGTGTGTAGGATTTAGAGGAATCTTGTGGTGAAATTCAAATAGCAAATTCACCCTCTCGTTCCCAATGCAGGAGAACCATAATCCATCCCCTTAACTCTTCGCACTCAACCTCTAAAGGTTTAATTTATATGTTCTTGCAGTGAGTTCGTTGAGAATAATGACATCAATTTCATGTCTGTGTAAATGTGAAGCTAGGGTTAGCTTGGCTTATTTTAGCATGAAGAAGCAGCCAGCAGAGCAAAGTCAATCAAATGTCAAAATAAGACATTGTAATTTTGTGTGACAGACTTTTTCTTTGGTCAGGCGCAGTAACTTCATAGAGTCTTGTGTAACCTCTAGAGATAGCCATGTTAGATTAATGAGTGAGATTTAGAGAGGCTAGTAGGCAGATTTTGTTGCCTTTATATAGAGACATTGCAGCTATTTTCCCAGTTTCCAGCCTTTGTGCTAAGCTAAGCTAACTAGCTGCACATGTTCATTATACAGATTTAAGCACTGTAGCAACCCTCACATCTAAATTTTACAATAATCTAGATATTAAAGGACTAATACATGTTGATTATACATGCACACATCACCATGAACATGTGCCCACACTTTCACCCACATCATTCTCCTTTAAACACTGCAGTGGGCTTTTATGTGAGTGGAGTGTTGATGATTGGGGTTAGCTGGATATCTCACCTGAGCGCTACGCTCATTGTGGCATCTGTTGTTGGAGTTGGAGTTAATGACTCACTGTGGCCTCGTGGCAAGACACTTCATGTAAAGACTTGCCACTAGGTAAGCTTGGATGTTACTGTGAATCAAGTTGTCATCCTCTTCTTCTGGCACTGAGGCTGATTATTCATATATTCACAAACTCTTATGAATCGTACATTGCTCCTACGTTGTTCACAGTTTTTCCTTCTGTCCTCGCATCCCTCCAAATCCCTCACTCCCTCCCTTTTGGAGCAGATGTACTGTTATTGCTCTACCCTCGCACCTGCTTCACCCACACGCACACTTGCTCTCTGTCTCTCGCTGAGCTTCATTTTGGTCCAGTGAGAGAACCACTGATGAAAAGGAATTGCTCTTTTTTAATCACACTCTGCTGCATTCTGGTCTCTTAACCCTCATTTTTATTTTTTCCACTTCACATTTTCAAGAATTTTTTATTTCACCACTGTAGCAAATGTTTCATTGATGCATTTTATGTGCAATTAAAGACTAATGCAAGCAATTGCAGAATACTAAAATTGCACACAGTAATTTACCTTATCGCTTTGTTGTTGTTTTCCGCCTTAATTGGAGCCTTTTGCATAGCATACAGCAAAAACAAACATTCAAAATAAAAGCTTTATTTCTTCCCCCGTTAGTGGAGATGTCCTTGGTTGAAAAACTCCTCTGAGAAAGAACTTCACAGTGGGTTTTATTAGATAATATAAATAAATTTTGCCTATCCACTATACCACCCACCATTTACTTCTTTTTTGTATCCTTGGGCACAAATACACAAACCACTAAAGGCCACTGTGGCTGACTTCAACCCCTGCAGTTGTGACTTGCTGAGATTTGTTCAACTGCACAAGCAACATTCTTCCAAGGTTGGCTGAGTCTTTTCATTTAATACCCTGCAGCGTTTGGCCCCATTAAGTCGTATGACCCCAGCAAAGAATATGTGCTTACACATGAGTTTAAAAGGAGACAGGCCTTTCTCGCAAAGAGGCTAAATTCATTTCAAGAATCGTCTTTGTTTTTGTTTTCCGGAAAATGCCAGTTTCACCAAAGGCTTTTTAAATTCCAAAAACTCTTTTGTAAGACTTACATTATCTCTGATGAAAAATCCCACTTGAATCCAAATCCCATACAGTAGCATTTTTGTGTGCATAACATGAAACTAATGTATAATATGTTGCAAATCCTAATGTGAGTGGAGTTTTTAAAAATGACCTTCTGCAGGTTATATAAAAGTTGCAATTATGGCGCCATCCACTGTTTATTCATTGACAATGTACATATCTGACCTTTAATATTCTATTTTCTTACAGAGATAGTGAGAGCAATGACACATGTGATCAACCAGGGCATGTCGATGTACTGGGGCACATCACGGTGGTCTGCCATGGAGATCATGGTGAGTGATACTAAGTGTCTTTGTGCATCTCTTAACAAGCAGTGGGATGTACAGACAAACCTTGCTTATTACAAAATAAAAGCTTGAGCTTTTTTGTGTGTTTAATCTGTATTAAATCAGGCAGTCTCTTAAGATTAAGATCACCTTTTCAGAAGAGACCTAGGAGCAAAAAACATTAACAAGAACCTAATCAGCAAACAGAAACAACACATATTTTGTCTGAGCTTAAGATTGTGAAGTATTATGTAAACTGCCCATCTATGTTTAGATGAATTTTGATATTATGTTTGATTATTATGGGTTCTTAAGAGATAATGATAGATTTTAAAATCTTGTGAATTTATCACAGGAAGAGAGAGGTGACTGTAAACAATTTAATCTAGCTTTCCTTCTCGTGTTTGTGCAGATGTTTCTTTGCAACATTAAGGTTAACCTCATTGCTGCCAATGGATCCGGCCTGGACCTTGTCTTTGATGTGGATGACATTAGAGAGTTGAACCATAGACTGCATCTGTTTCTAATTCTGTGCTTTTATAATGGGCATGTCTGTCAGCAAGAGGGTTAATAGACTGTTAAAGACAATAATAAATAGTTTTTTTTAAAAATGGCTGTATTTAGAGCTGAGCAAAATATTAATATTTGGTCATTTTTATCCACCACTGTGCTCTGGAATGGGACAGTAAAGTCCAAAATAAGCTAACGCTGCAAGTTAAAATATTATATGCCATGAACAGCAGTGGGAAAACTATAAAAAGAAACTCTTTAAACATGAAGGTCAGCGTTTTCACATGTTCCATCATCTCATGAAGTTTTCCCCTTTGTTTTTATTCCCTGTTCACTTTCAATTAGGAAGCGTACTCTGTGGCCAGGCAGTTTAATCTAATTCCACCGGTGTGCGAGCAGGCAGAGTATCACTTCTTCCAGAGGGAGAAAGTGGAAACTCAGCTGCCAGAGCTCTACCATAAGATAGGTAAGATATTAGTAATAGTGGGTCTGTGATAGATTTGGATTGTGTCACTCAGTTTTCATTGTTAAATCTCAGGTGTGGGTGTGGTCTCTTGGTCCCCGCTGGCCTGTGGAATCATCACTGGAAAGTATGAGAACGGTGTCCCAGAATCCTCTAGGGCCTCAATGAAGGTACAGGTGAAATTTAGATTAACATGCATAACCTGCATAATGTCTGCATGTTTTAATCCTTTCATTCTTATTCAACAAGTAGAATACAAACAATAACACAGAGTCTGGTTCTTACTTCTGCCTGTTTCTGAATTATAATTTTTATACATTTTGTTTTAATGCTCTTCCAGCCTTACCAGTGGTTAAGAGAGAAAATAATGAGTGAGGATGGCAGGAAACAGCAAGCCAAGCTAAAGGAACTGGCTCATATCTCAGAGAAGCTTGGCTGTACTTTGCCGCAGCTAGCCATAGGTAAGAGTCAACATAAACATCCCTAGACCCTCAACTTGCTCTTCTTGTGAAAGCAAACAAACAACAAGCACACAAAACAGATCACAACTAAATTCAATGCTTTTCTTCATACTTTCTGATACATTGATAACACCATAGCAACTGTAAAAACTCCTTGTATCCCCAATCTCTAGCCTGGTGCCTGAGGAATGAGGGAGTGAGCTCGGTGCTGCTGGGATCCTCCAATCCTAGCCAGTTAACTGAGAACCTGGGAGCCATTCAGGTATAATGAATATTTCCTAAGCCTGAGTCATAGTGAATAATTGTTTCAGTGTTTGGTCTAGTCAAACAGGATTGATTGTGTGCTCTTTCTTTTGTTTTGTGCACCGCAGGTAATTCCAAAGATGACTGCAGGAATTGCCACAGAAATCGATCATATACTGGGAAATCGTCCTCACAGTAAAAAGGACTACCACCATTAGGATGGACCCTGTTTTAGTGAACTATGCTCAAAAAAGCTTATCAAAGCCCACCTCTCACAGCCATGGCACCACAACTGCGTGCCCAACTTTGCTTGTGTGCGCGTATGACTGTTTGTGTGACTGTGTAAAAGCGCTCTGCTTGGCTCCTTGTCTGTATGAAGATCAACCAGTACTCCTTATTGTAAAGTGAGCTACTTGACAAAACATGCATGCTACAGCCGGCCAGTGGATAGAGCAACACTTGTAAGATCCAGCAGGATGATTTCTTGAGGAAAATTCTCTTCCCCACCAATGAAATTGTGCATACACTGCTGAACCACTTATTAAAAGAACCAAAAGATCAGATAATGGAGAAACTGATTATTAAAATCAAGCTCAAGCTGATCACCATTAGCATGACGTGTGCCAGTTTCTCATTGTATCAAGAGAGAAGACAGTGCTGCATAAAAAACGATGAGGTGTATCAAAATGTAGGGTCTACTGTTACAGGAATCTATGGTATTAGATGTTTGTGATAAAAAATGAGAAAAATCAATACAATATGCACGTTATGTGGCCTGGTCTTAACAGACTGGATGATATGTTAACATTTTCCATTACAGCTGGAGCTAACCAACCTGACAGCTTGATGAATAATATCAGTCAGCTATTGGTGGCCTGAAATTCTGCTCACATGCTGTTGCTTATAAGGGAGTTACGTTAAACTAAAATATGGCTCAATACGTGTATTGACTGTTATATATTTTCCTTATTAAGCAGCTACAACAGAATGATAGCTATTTTATCTCCTCATGTTGTATTTTTTTCCACTTATGCAAAAATATAGCATAGTATACTTTTCTATCATGCCCCTTCAGTCCCTTCTGTTTTAGACTATGCCAGACTTTCTGTCAGAAATGATCATGTCTGATTCATTTAATTTCAATCTGTGTTGTGGCTTAAACATTTGTTTGGTGAATTAAGGGAGATCACTCTCCTAAGAGAGAGCTCGTGGACTTAAAAAAAAGCCATGAAGCTAGTGAAGAGACTCAGTAAAGAGGGAAAGTAGAAACCATATGGACCCCTGCAGTCACTGCACCTGGAACACACTGAATTCCTGCCCAACTTCTCCCAAATGGCAGTTTTACATAATGGGATGATCTTTGTTATGTTCTGTCTGTTCAAACATGTAGGCTATTTTAGTGTTGTTCATCAGAATTGTACATACAAATAAATGGCATAATTCTCATGTGATATGTTTTAAAGATCTAATTTAAGTAATTTTTTAAATTAATGTTATGGAGGCCTTTTATTTTTCGCCCCTTAAGAATTTAATAACAAAGCTAGAGTAGACTTTTTGTTTGCCGAATTAAATTGTAAACTGCAGTAAAAATCCTGTGACTTGAAACATTCTGACGTCGTTACTGCTCTTCGCTGTTGGGATTCGTCTGTGTCTTCCTGTTTTATAATAAAATGATGTGTGAATTATTTGACTTGTGATAAGCATGTACGCTTTTTGAAAAACTTTCCTCATGCATTTTATTTTATTTGTTGTATTCGGTTGCTTTCCTGGCATGGTAACCCTGGAAACAAAGGCGGGCATTTCCGGTGACTTGTCCAATGAGCTGTTCACGTTAAAAAACGTGATATTTGATTGGCTACAGTGGACTTTGTCGAATCTACTCGGGTGGCGCTCGAAGCCCGCGGTTTATGAACACTGTTGTTGGACTAAATGAAATAGTAGTTTATATTTACATATTTTGTCATTATTAAACTAAACGCGGTTGTGTCCAAGTTGTACCAACGGTACGGTTAGTTAAACTCAAGCCGTCGCAGCAACCCTGCATCTTTAGAACTAAACAGAGTAGGGCAACGTTTTGTTTGTTTTGGCAGTAGCGTTAGCCGATGGCTAGTTAGCCAGACATAGCGCAGGGGAGGTATCGTTACCTTGTCAACTAGCGACAACTGAAACTGCTGTGCTACATAACCGCTACACAAGCATTGTTTTCGACATACTCAGGTAAGGTTTGTGTCAGACTTAATATACAAATGAGAAGCTAATGTCTGAGTAACTCAAATCTTTCTGCTAACCTGACCGTAGCATTTTTAACTTAGCCAAACTGTCGTCACAGATTTTTAACGTTATCGTACAATGCTGTGCCGTCCATTCATTTTCTCTATATGGGTCGATCATTGTCATTCACAGTTGTAAAACATCAGCAATGTCGCTGTCGACTGCGGCTCATTTTGGGATGTGCCAAAACAGCAGAGGCAAAAGAGACACTATTTGTGTGGTGCCCGACCTCACCTCGGATTACCTGGAGGATGACTTCGATCTGAATAAATCCTACCCAAGTACTCAGAGACCTTTGTACAAGAAGAGTCTTCTGGCATTGCAACGCCGATATTATCCTGGTTCCTTGAAAGGTGAGTGTAACTGAGTTGGTTGCAATTTTGAAATAATAAGTCTATTAACACTTCATTATCGAAACTATTGCAATTTAAACATTATTTCAGGCAAAAAATGACTAATTTTACAATGTGTTTTTTGTCTTTGATTGCAATAAATTGAGTGTGTTGAAATTTTGTAGTTTTTTAAGACTTGAACTAACAGAAAGTGTTAGTTAGTTGTAAGTGTTAGTAAGTGTTAGTTGCGGCCCAATTGTCTGAATGGTAGAGAGGATGGTCCTTAAAAATATCTCCTCTCATCTTTTGCATACAGGTGAACTTCCACAAGTTTGTAGTTCTGTCGCAGCAAGAAACTGCCAAATCTCTAGCTTACATCCAGGCTCCCAAGTTTCTGAAATCTCCCTGCCGCACCTGTCTACCGTGTCAGAGAAGGAGGAAAGCTTGTTCAGTCAGCTAATCTCTGGAGATTTTGGTCTGTCAGGATCACCATCTGCCCTCAACCCAAATAAAGTTATTCTCACTGTTGACCATAAAACCAGAGAGGTACTGTGTGCACACAATGTGAACAGTGGCAGCAAAGTTGGTCAAACAGTATCAAACCTTGAGCACAATTTTTGAATGAGTTTTATCTTCATTTTTTCAGATTTTATCAGCAAACGAACAGGCCTGCAAACTGTTTGAGTGCACCACCAATGAGTTGATTGGAAAAAAACTATCCTCTATCCTGAAGACAACCAGTCAGGTCCTGGAAAAAGCACTAGAGGAAGATTTTCTACTTGTGGATGGAACTGTCGGAGCTGTTTCTGGAAAAGTGGTATGAAATATACTGATTAATAACCTTCAAAATGTAAATAACCACGCTTTGATTTCTTGAATATTTTTTAGAACAGGATTATATCAATTCCGTTTGACACCACTCCAAGAATACGTCTGTTAATGTCTGAGAATCTGTTTTGTATGTTTAACATGCTTGTTTTGTTTTTTTTTTGTCTGTAGATGGATGTTTTGACATCAACTGGAGAAGTGCCAGTGTCAGTGTGTAGCCACAGACAGTCACAAAATGAGGACCACTGGCTTGTCATGATTGAAATTGTAGAAAGGATATCAGCCTTTCTTTCCTTTTCTCAAGATGTAAGTCAATCATTATCTAGCAGCCTTGGTTGTGTGATTTATTTATTTGTCTGCACATGCAATTTTAGAAAAAAAAGCTTTGGCTTTTTGTCCTTTTTGTAATTTTTTTTACCACTTAGTGGCATTACTATCTTCAGTGCAATGCAGTGCTTGGTAAAATTTTACCATTTTCTATGCTATTAACTAATTCTTTGTAATGCCTTTGATGTCATTTCTAGGGCAGCATCCTAACCTGTGACTTGGCTTTTGCCCAACTCCATGGATACCATCATCCTGACGAGTTAAAAGGAGTGTCTGTTAAGGAGCTTATCCCTTCTTTACAAATCCCCTTCCACAGTAATGCATTGCCCAAAGTAAGCACACTTTACAACCAAAACTGTCCCACTCAGCTTGGGAAAGAATCCCTTTCTTAATCTTTGCTTTCAAGTTTCTGTTTACCAATATGCTTCTCAGACAGTTCAGGAACACACAGAAAAGAAATTATATCTCACAGCGTTTTAAACTCAGGTACTTCTGTAAGTCTGTCGTGTTTGACTTTGCTTTTCTTTCCTACTTTCAGATGCTGAGGCTTCAGAGAGTGTTTGGTAAAAGCAGAAGTAGTGCATCAGTCCCTCTTTGCATTAAGCTTCAGGGAGCAGTGGTATGCGGGAGGCCCCAACATCAAAACAATGGGACTGGTTGCACCTGCCCGACAGAGAGTCCTGGAAGATCAAATGCACTAGACAAGCAGCCAAGCTGTCCTCTCATTTTCTCTGTTTGCAAGTCTGTAGACTCAAACCCTGAACAACGTGAGCAACCTCATGGAAAAGAGCCATCCTCTGGTAAGGTGTTAAGGTGTTTTTTGAAAGACATGCAGGATCACAATGCTTGGTCAGAAAGGGATTGAAAAACACCCATATCATTCTGGAAAAACTGCTGCATAATCAATAGTTAATTATACTTTTTTGGACTTTTAAACATCCTACACTATGTAGTCTTCTTGAGACTATTCAAATATGCAAAACATACAGAAGCTGAAGAGGATAATGCAAACCCTTGATGAAAAAGTAATGAAAAGAAACTGGCAGGCCCAGATTTGAAAAAAAAAAGAGGAAGTAGAAGTGATGAAACCAATAACACGAAGACACAGAACTGTCACCATGCAGTGGAGGCTGTCTAACTTCAGATTTGCTGAATGAAGAATTTGTTTTTTTAGACAAAATGAGGAATGATGTGTTTTGAATGGGTGATAAAACTCTTCTTAACTTAAATGAACAATTTAAAAAGAGGCTCTGAAAACAGCATATTCACAAAGAAGTTTAGAAAACTTTTTTTAATTGTTAGGCTTCACAGTTTTGGCGATATAGGTTTTTAACAGAATTGTGAGAGAAGTTGGCATTGGCATTTTCATTTGTACTGTCTGTGTGCAAATTAACACATGTTGTCTTCTAGTTAACTGTCTGTAACTAATTGTGCATCTTTGATGTTTTTAAATTCTAATAGAAGTCAAAATGGACAGTGCTGTCCTCTCTCCCAGTCCCGCACTGGAATACTCTGGAACAGTTTGGGCGTTTGCTCCTCTGAGCGGCCTCCTCCTGCTCCACCCTGATGGCTCAATCTACAGCATCCACAGCCACCTGGCCCTCAGTCTGTTTGGCTACAACAAGGACGAGCTGCTGAAAAAGGTTAGCCAACATGACCAGCTGAACAAGGCTGTTTGGATTGACAGTAGTGCTAACTCTCACGTTTGTCCCTGTTGCTTTGTCATCAACAGAGTGTCGCTTTCCTGATGCCTGGATTTTATGGATGGATGTCTGACTCAGACAGAAAAGCCAGCTCCTTCTCTGATTCTCATGCAGAGGCTGGTAAGAGTACAGCCTCATCCAAAGAATTGGTGAAATCTGGTGAGCATTTGTCCTCATTTGTAAAGAGTGCAAGATGGCCACCAACTTGTCTGAACCAGAGGTTTTCAAACTGTGAGGTGTGAGAGTTGAAGGGGAGGCAAAAGCATGCCAGTGCTTTAGAAACAGCAGGAAATCTGGAAGTCATAATTCGTCATTAGGTTCAGAGTAATATCTTGCTCTTCCCAAGGATATTACTGTTCATCTCAGATTAAGATCCAATGACCCCTTTAAAAATTGCATAAAAAAGATGCTTCACATAACTCCAGAACTTGCTAAATATATCATCAGAAATTTTAATTCTCTTAAATGATATTAATAGTTGTGTGTAAATTCTATGATGCATTACAATCAGTAACTTTTAATAGGAATCTGTCATACTCTTATTGTTCCTAATTTTTTCAAACAGTAAACAATAACAGGGCTCCAGTTATAGCATATGTCAACTCCATGGCAACATTAAACTTCCTGTTCACAGACCCAAGCTTTGAGAACTGTGATTTCTGACATTTGAGCGTAATACCCCCAAAATAAATGTACAATGAAGTATAATAAAATTCTGTAGTATTATATTCCAGTTACACTTTGAAAACCCCTGGTCTGCAGTTTCTATTGTGGTTCTAAAAAAGTAAACAAACACATTCATAGTTTTATATTGTTTAAAAATGTGTAAGGTGTCATATCAAGATAACCAGTTTTTTTTTTCTCATGCACCTCGCTAAACTGTCTAGTATAACAATACTATTATTGTTTCTCTGTTGTTTTACTCTGAAGTTATTCCTGCTGTGTGCTTTTATTTTGTTTGTCATCATTACTGTCATCACTTATGGCTTTCTCTCATACCTAGACCCCTCTTCACTGGTGGCTGGTGATATGGCCACGGTGCATCAAGCCGCCCTTGAAAGGACCTCTGCAGGAAGAGGCAGGATTTTCACTGGAACCAGCAACAGGCTGGAGAAACCAGGCAGCGCTTTGTCTACCCTTTCTCCTCCTGCTGTCACATCCACACGTGTGATTATGTAAGTCACAATCCTTATGTCTTCGTTGCCACAAAGCTACCTATGTATGCATAAAAAAAAACACATTATATAACCCCAAAGGAAAATGCATTTCTTGTACATAATTGTGATGAACATGCACAGAAAATAAAATCCCAGCAGACATTAGAATTACACATAGACCAAAATCTGTGTGTTTGTTTTCCCAAATAATAGGCTGACAAAGGTTGCTGTAGCAACATCAAGGCACATAAAAGAACCAAACTGCATGTATGTTCAATGTGTCTGGCTGTAAATTTGAAAATACAACAACTCCTGCTAAATAGAGATGCACTGATAGAGGTCAATTACTGACTCAAACAGCTGGTGCAAATATTGTTGGCTATGGTACTGTTTCGTATCGGATATCATTATTTCAGTAAATAACAGTTTAGTTTATTTTAGTCTCTGTAGTTGTTTCTCATCTGCTGATATCCAGGTATCAGTGTCTAGACTTAAAAAATCTGATTGGTCCTAGTGGAAAAACATAATATAGATGAGTCTTGGCAGCTGGTAGACACTGAAACACTCTAAGATAAAGTTTACCACCATTTAAATATTTCCCTCTGTTCTGTACCAAGTTTTCTGAACTCTAATATAGATCAGAGTATTTTATAATATTTAACTTTAATGGTTTCACTATTTTTGATCAGTCTTAAATAACATAAACAGATCAAATGACCCTGACTGTGATACTGAAAGGTTAAAAAAATAAAGTTTTGATCTACAAGACATGAATGCTCCCCTCTTTTGCCATCTAGTGGACAAATAATGTCACTGCATGTCTGGTCACAAAGATGGATTGATTTACAGTATCAGTGGCTGATTCAGTTTTTAGATATTGTAAAGGAGATGAGAGGCAGCAAAGACTTTAAAGAGATAGAGCATGTCTGTGTTTCCCCACTTAAAAATACTTGTTATCCTCATAAACCAGACCTTTAGATAAATATTGCTTTGCTTTAAGTGCTTTAATTGCTTTAAATTGTATGTTTTTGTCATTCAGGCCAGAGAAACCTACATTCCTATAGTACTCTCCCTGATACATAACACATAATTATTTTCTTCAAACAGTTATGTGTTACATACAATAATTATTAATTAACAGTTTTTTTATTCTTATT
>JAUZTA010000005.1:10073982-10090931 GCA_034780835.1 Ctenochaetus striatus | reverse complement strand
TCTTTTCAAACATCTAAAGGCAAAAATTGTATCAGATAGGTAATTCTGTGATGAAATCATAGCAAATTGTGGTCTGTGGTCAACTTTGTGTCTGATAAGGGATCTTTTATGTGACGAAATAACTAATAGCCCATAATCCAAAAAAAAAGCCCAGTTTAGCAAGAGCTAAGAACCTAATATTTTTTATTTTATTTGACTTACATTATATATTTGCTCTTTTTTTAACAATAGATTTACAAAATAATAGACTGAACAATACTTTCTCAAAATAGCAAACTAATTGGATACTGAGGAAATAAATAATGTATTTTCAAGCAGATTTCTAGCAACATCAAGGGGGCAACATTGTATTCTTAAGCATACACACTTAATGACCAACCATGTCATTCATTATTGGAGCAGACTCAACATTATTTACAATAAAAGGACAAATCAGCAGGCACACACACTCACAAACTCACATACACACAAACACACACAGAGCAGCCAGTTTCCTGTGCATCTATAACTGCAAAAACAACAAAAAAAAGCTTAAACTATTTTTTTTACATGCATATTCATTTCCACAGCAACAGGGGCAGGAGGGACTGTAAAAGGGTCGTGGGTGGGTGGGTGGACGGGTGGGTGGAGGGGGCTGCAGCTCCACAGGCTTCACAACAATACATTCCCTTGCATAGATTCTTGTTGTGGAATGGACTGAAATCATTCCCCTGTTGATTCCTTAAAACTGAAACCGATCGGAAGTGGAATGGCCGGATATCGGAGCAGCTGTCAGATATTGAAGACCCTGGATCCGCTCTGAAAGACAGCGGAGGGGTTCGGAGGGAGCTTGGTCCTCACCAGATGTTCCTAAGTCAGAGGAGAGAGAGAGAGACAGAGAGAGGGAGAGACAGGTATAACAGCAGCTTTCGATGGGATGCCAGAGACGAAACAAGAGAGGCCAGCAGCTGCGGTGTTCACAATGGACCCATGAAATGAGAGGAGACTGGTTGGGCCGTGCCGTCAGAAAGCATCAGGTCTGCTGTCGGAGCACAAGCAGCCTGGACCGTACTGTCACTTCCTGCTTAGGGCGGCTCTGTTCTGCTGTAGCAGCTGTTCTCAAAGCCTGACTCCAATTTATCCAGGCTGTAGCCAATAAATAGAAGTCACCCATATTCTATTCTTTCTAGCAATTATTGGATCTGTCGATGAAAAAATAGGTCAGGCTCTTTGAATTTACTTGCATGGCTGTGAATTGTGGCAGCTTTTATCAGATAGCACAAGTCTTGTTCTAGCAGCATTTTGAATGTAGCTGTGGAGCGCTGTGGGTGGCAGGGAAGGCAGTACATGTTGCAGCGAGTCAGATTGGTGTGTGTGTGTGTGTGTGTGTGTGTGTGAGTGAGTGTGTTCACCTCCTCCCCCACTCCCACATAGACACGCACACACTTTTTTTGTGCTCTGTGAAACAGCCAGGTCTGCCTCTCTCCTAAATTAGATTGGTGCCAAAGAAAAAAAGCTGCAGCCCGGTGCAACATCACACTTTAACAGATAATCCATCAAATGGCGCTCGCTAACCCCTCCTCCATTTCTCTCTCGTTCTCTAATGCGCGCTGCATCTCGTTCCTTTCCCTCTTCCCATCTCTTTCCCCCGTCTTTGTCTCTTCTCCCTCAACCTTCTTTTACCTCTTCACTGCTCTTAATTCAATCCTCTCCTCTCCACCCTGCCAAAGTCCTGCCAACTTGGCAAAGGACTCTCCCTCTGTAGTCCCGGGCAGCGTGGGAAAAGGGAACAGGTCCAAGTGAAAGAAAAGGCAAAAGAAAAACAGGGAGAAGGCCTGGCTTGGGGTATTAAAAAACAGGAGGGGGTAGAAAAAGAATGGTTGAAGAGGGGTAACTGCAGGGACAGAGAAACAGTTCCTATCAATAAATAGCTGCTACTTGTAACTCAGACATATGTATATATAGAGAGAGAGAGGTCATTTCACATGTCTGTGGTTGCTTTCGGTCTCTTTATGGTTGTTTTGTGTCATTGTGGTTGTTTTGCAGCTAGTTGCAGTCATTCTGTGTGTCTTTGTCATCATATTGGCTCTCTTTATGGTCATTTTACATCTCTTTTTGGTTGTTTGATTGACATTTTAACAAGAAATGTTAATAGGCACTTCAAACAGTGACTCTCATCAAGGGTCCTGAGCCTACTGTTAAATCACTGTTTATTAGTCGATCCATGTTATGAAATTGTTTACTTGTAGGATAGGTACGATTTCAGATTCATACCTTCAAATTTGTGTAATTCTTAATGGAGTGAGCAGCTTTGTCACTAATTTGCTTGGCTTTTCTATCTTTTGCCTGTAATGTTTACTTTCAGTGATGCAATTCCTCGAATCCAAGACAGTTTTATCCTATGGGAAACAAGGGAAACAAGCTAACAATCACTCTCTGAGGCTGCTAAAAAGGGGACATAAGGGCATGCTTTGGCCTTGTCTCTTGGTAAATAAAAAGAGACAATGGAGGTAACAGAAAAGCACATTTTCGGCTGTATTGTCCCTGCAGACTTTGTATTCTCTTCATGCATTTTAAAGCCATTGTGAGCAGCATTTCCATCCCTCTACCATGCATCTATGTCACCGCGGCACGAAAGCACGGCACCGTTATGCATTGTAGTCAGAAGTTAAGCAGGGTTGCCTGTGAGCTCCAAGCGAACAATCCCAAACCTCGAGGGGGCTGCTGCCTCTAAGCGGACTATGAAACAACCAGGAATTTGTCATAACAAGAGTTTCCTGCTGAGGTTTCCACTCTGCATGCTAAATGTGTTCCCTATTCAGCGGTTTTGTCTCGCTCATCCGACACACACTGGATTATACAGCCCCATCCTCCCAAATCTGTTTGCCTTGCGTAGCAGTTGCCGGGCCTGATTCCTCACCCACACACACATGCACAGACACACATACATACTGTGCTAAAGGGTTCAGTGTTGCTCTCATTTAAGCAGGACAGGTTGAACAGTGGTTCATTCTCTCATCTGACAGCTCGAAACAGCCTCGCTGGGATGTTTGAAATCAGGTTTGTGAGTTCAGGGAGTTTGAGAAAACTCCTCTCTCTCATCATGAAAAGCATCCGTTGTTCTAATCAGTTGATTGTCCGCTGCGTGTCATACAATTAGAGACATCTTTTATCCACCGAGATGGATTTGATGTGGTAAAGGTGGGGGCAGCACACAATCTGACAGATTGATTTGAGCAATAATGAGAATTTCATGGCTGCCCGACTCTTTTATCGTCAAGAGCAGATTGATTTTGATTTCAGCAGCTTATTTGGGACATTAAGTCTTTTAATGAATAGATACAGTCTGTCTGTTATGCTCCACAAGGTCTGAGGCTCTTGGTCTGCTAATGATGACACAGTTTGGTGTAGTTGTGTATTTTACAGTCACATAGCAAACTGAGAATGCCCTCAAAGACAAATATCAACATAGTGCCATGACCCAGTGTAATGCATGCTGGAGTGGGATGTGTAATGCCCGGTCAGACACCTCTGCAGGGGGCTGGTGAGTCAATAATGAGTTGGCAGTGAGTGGGCCGGCGGTGACTGGGGTGGATTATCTAAGATCAGCTTGTTTTGCTGCTGGGCTGGTTTGTGTCGCGCTGGCAGATTGTGGTATGACTGGATGTATACATATATATATATATATGTGTGTGTGTGTATGTGTGTGCATTTGCCTTTGGCTGTGACTGTGTGTGTAGCCTGAAATATTGACTGCAGTGTTCGGTGCTACAGCCGAACATACTGCCAGCAGCACATCCTTTCTTAATGTGCCGTGAACTCTCAATCCAACTGGGCCAGTGTTATTATTAGAGTCGGTGTCCTGCCTTTGACATCTCTCACTCCACCCTCCTTCACCATCATGCACAAAACCGAGGGACAGGATGGATTCATAGGACAAATATTATGCCAAATTTATGCCAATACCAAAAAGTTACTTTTCTGTTTTATGGTTTAATCACTTTCTGCTAAAACTCTGAAGCCGCAGGTCTGAAAGAAAACACAAAGAGCCACAGACAAACTGAGGTCATTCTGTGAGTCCTTGAAAAATTTAACACAAAATAAACCCTAACATTTTTTTCAATTCTATTAACACCGGTTCTTTTCTTATATCATCTGCAAATTGTGTTTCTCAACATAAATATCTAACAAACCATTATATTTTCAAGGTGTCAGCTCTCATGAACTAATAAGAAGAGCCATATTCTAAGTGATCGGGACAATGCAGTTTTTAGATAATACAGGTGGTCTTTGATTCAAGAAGTACAATTAGCTCAAACCATGGTGGAACACCAGATTTGGAGAAATGTGTTTTTATCCTGGCTGTTGATTTTGCAGGTTGCCAGAAATTAAATTCTGGAAAATTATGAATATTTTATTATTCATTAGCCTAAAAGTGGTTTAATTTGAATTCAAGGAGCCTGAAAATATTTTACACCCACCTACAAAATATCAACTAATATAGAACAGAACACTACTTTTCACACAAAAACACATTTTGTGACCTTCAGACACCTTCAGCATGAGATTTCAACAGACACACCCACCTAACTCAGCCCCACCCAGCCCCAGCTCTCCACTGGCAGATGGCACAGAGGGATGTGGGCTTGGGAGAGGGATGGTACTAAACCTCTGGAGATTCCCCTAAACTGTCCTACTTACTGCCATGCAACAGCTGACCTACACAACAGCACCCAGAGGTGGACAGAGAAAAGGGAAAATGTCCCCTCTCTCAGTTCGTCCTACAGTAATGTGGAACAACCAAACTAAACTGATGTGTTCACAGCTTCCTGAGCAAATCCTCTCACCTTTGTTGCAGTTAGTTTTGCTTTAGTCAGCCTGAATATCAGGTTCTTTGTTTTCTTTGTCGGGGACAAAATGTACAGTTGTGTGAATGTTTAAGTAATTCTTCAACTGCTGTCATTTTTGCCTTTTGTTGTTGTTATTGCCGTTGTTGTCACACCTATAATGACCGACTCACTCAAATCTCTGTACCATATTGACTGTTTTAGCATCAGTTGTTCTGTATTGTCTCTTGGCCAGGAATATGGCCTTCATAATGCAGTTTTCTGAGAGATGCTCATGAGACAGTAGAGCACACGACTAAAAACATGAGTCAGTTTCAAAACTAAAGACAATGCGTCACAGTCACCATTTTTTTTACAGTCATTTTCAAACGCTCATATTTTTTTTATGACAAATTATTCTAACCTCAGAACTCACACTAAGATCACTTACCTTTAAATAAATGATGTATAAAATAAATTGGGAAATTAGAGAATAAGATTTTATTATTGTCATGCAAAGAATGTCCAAACTAGTACTGTCTTGCATATTGGAAATGATTCACTGTAGGTGTTAGAATAAAAGAATGAATGAAAGAATTGTTAAGTGAAGAATGTTAAGAATGATTAAGTAATCAAGTATTTCAGCGCAGCCGTGTTAAGAAAATAATTTTGGATGCACATCAGTAGATTTATCAACAGATTTGTTCTATTTTCTGCACAAAATGTAGCACAGTTAGAAGAATTACCCATTTACTTTTCGGTCCTCATCAAGCCATCTCTATTCAGGTCAAAGTAATGAGCGTAGCACCAGCAGGGTGTTACCTAACACAGAACATGGCCTGTTTTAAACAGCTGGGTCACTTTGAGCTGCTTAGGGACAGAATGCTGTATCACTTTTCTGAGACACCCCAGCAGCAACAGGCCACGAGGGATGGGAATGAAGAAGAAGATGACTTTCAGGAGGAGCGATTTAAACCTGCAGCTCCTCCAGTGAACTCTATGAACCTACAGCTGCTTTCGGTAATGTGCATTACACGGCGCCCCCCCTGGCTGAATGCATCACACTGGCTAACAGCATGACTGTCTGCACTCACCTCTCCCTTGATTGTTCCACTGAGCTCGGTCCTCTCGGGCATGACGCTATGCTGGGGGCCGGGGGGGCTCGGTGAACTACCAGCCTGCAGAGCAGTGGGGATGGGCTGGGGGACAGCAGCGGGCTGTATGTTGGTGCTGGCAGACAGGATGAGTTGCTCTCCCTGATGCAGCCCTATGGACCTTTGGCCATCCCCACTGTAGGCAGCCTGGTAGCTGGTCTCACGCAGGACATGCGTGGCCTCTGTCCCTGGGCTGGAGTATTGAGCTGGAGGGTTTCTCCTTGCACTTTTGGCCGGCCTCACCCCCGTCCACGGCTTGTACTCTTGCCTGCAGGAAGACAAGTACATCAGTAGGCATCAGTATCAGGCTTGTTTTTAAAATGATGCCTCTGAAAATAAGTTGACTCTAGCTTTGTACACAGAATAGGCAAACACTGGCATGTAGTCTTGGAGGAGAGCGTCTAACATCTGAGAAAATAACCCTGATGATGTCATTAGGGTTATTTTACATTTGGTTTGAGTTGACCTACAATCTGCATGTAGGGTATGAGTTAAAAGAGGATATTAGGTCACATGTTGATGGTTGAAATGTGACTAAAAATCAAGATATCTTAGCAAGCATCAATTTTGACAGACTTTTTTAGTGTCTTGCAACCTCAACACTAAATCATCTGAATATCCATTTAATTACTTTTGGATTAAGACACAAATTGAAGTAGGAGGTCTGGACAACCCAGAGGGTTGAATCATTTCTGATTCACAAGTTATATTTTTTTCATCTTTTCTCTAATTTTAGCTGAACACTGAACAGTTAAGCTTCTTCAGGCTTCTAAAAAGTATTCAGATCAGTCAATCTGACGAAGGAACTCAGCTTTTTGGCTGCATTACGACCTCAAATATCTAAAATAAAACAAAATACATGAATGAAAACAGATATTTATGCTTGAGCTCTCCCATATAAGACTATAACGTATTTAAGAACATTTTTGATGACCCATATCTTCATACAGCCTTTGTGGGTCAACCCTGGAAGTTGATGAACTGTTACTTAAACGCATCATCTTAAGATCCAAAGCAGGAATCAGCACAGCAGTTTTTTTTTCCTGACAGGGCCAGTGGTGTAATGGAGTGGACAGCGCCAGGTGCTGAAACAAGTGAAAGAGGATGACAGACAGGTCTTACCTGTATGAGCTCGTTTTCCTCTCCTCCGTCCCCTGCTGCTCCCCCCACCTCTGCCCCCTGCCCCGCTCCTCTCTCTCCTCCGCCTGTGCCTGGCTGTGGTAACTGTTCACCGGGCTGTCCGACACACTGTCCGCCCTGCTGCCCCCGTTACTTATCCAAGGGAAATTCTCCTTCCTGGGAATGGGCCAGGGTTTGAAATCCTGCTTGTACTGCGTAACGCTGGGGAAAGGCACTCCGGGCGGATGGTAGTCCTCCCGGGGCTTGTAACTGGGCTCCTTCCGCGCCCTGAAGGATCCTCGGGTCCCCGGGCCATCGGTGGGCGCCTGAGGGGAACCGGCGGCACGCGGCTCCGGGGTTGAGTAGTTATTCCCGGGCGCGCGCTCCGAGGCGGAGACCTGTTTGGTGACGGACCGCACCTCCTGCTCGGCGATGTCCGAGTAGTTCTGGATCGTGAGCGGGACGGACAGGTCCGATTTATCGAACTGGTTCCAGAAGCGAGCCAAGCAGCACACTCTGCTGATGCACGGCCAAGCCATACCCCCCCCTGAAGTAATTTCTTTTCTTTCTTTTTTTTTTTTTTACTTGTGGAGAAGAGAAGATGAGGAAGAAAGAGGAAGAAAGAGGGGGAGAAAAAAAAAATCAAAGAAAAAGAACAGAAAAAAGAAGAGCAAAAAAAAAGATCAAAAGGTTACATTCAGGCAGAGTATCGCCCTCCCTCCGAGTCCGTTTGCTGGAAGCTGAGAAAACACAGTGTCCAAGAGTCCATGTCAGCAGCGGAGGAGCGCCAGCAGAGATGAACCGGTCTGTCGGGGACCGTCATTGAATATTCCTCTCACGTGGTCTGTGATAGTGCCTCCACTATGCAGAGGAATCTGTGGCAAATTATTCTCCGCATCTTCAGTCGGATCCCGGGTGTCTGCATGGATCTCATCGGACTCAAACAAATAAAGAAATTTAAAAAAAAAATCAAAGAAACGATGTTTTTTTATTTCTCTCCTCGACACTCCAACATGTACAATTTAAAGCTTCACGCGGAGATATTTTATGACTTCCCCACTTACCATCAACTGTTGTTATTGTTTCCTTAGGCTGAGGGTTACATAATTATGATGCAGCGTATGGAGTTTACAGTAGAGGTTGGTGGATGGGTTCAGCACACACCATCTAACCCATGAGACCAGCTGGAGAATATGGTTTTATCCCAAATGGCTCAGAACATTTCTCAGGCTTCTTTTTATAACATGTCTCAGTAGGAAATGAACAGTTGGAAACAATCAAATTAGTAATGGATCAATTCCATTTAGCTGATTTATTTTAAGGGATCTAATATCACGCATGCTCCTTGATCTCATACTTGCTGTGTCTTGCTGGGACATTTAAATAGACCCACTGTTAATGCGATTAGTGACACCTGTGCTTTCTCTACTGTCACAAGTCAAAATGTCTGCTCATATTATTTTCACAAATACCCTGTGTGTGTGTGTATGTGTGTGTGTGTGTGTGTGTGTTGCTTGTTGAACTAATCCTCATCGTCCCCCATTGCCTCATTACTGGTTGGTCCATGTGCAGCTCAGTGAATCATTACCTTTGCCCTCCATGCGAGTTTTCTTGGGCTCATATTTTTCATAAAACATACAGAGTGTGTAATTTGCTGTGTCATGTCAAGGAAAAAAATCTCCATCAGTCCTTTGTCAAAAAAGATTGACACAATGTTTACTTTTAGTGTTGAAGCAGGAAGAAGCATAATTTTCTTGTCACACAGGAAAGGACGTTTGGCTCTGACGCCAAAGAGTTGGCAGGTCAAAGTCACTTTTGAACTGTTTTGAAAGGCATGCAGAAATGACACATTTGCTAGTTTAGTTTCGAAGACGTGAAGTCAAATTGGCTCCAAGTAAATTATCTTTCGACTAGCAGAAACTTGGACTTACACCAGTTACTCCCTCCAGACAAACTGTGTGTCAGCTCCAGGATTTATCACCATCAACCAGACCAAAAAAAAGAAGGAAAGCAGAATAAAAAAGAACTGTGAGCACTTCATGTCTCACCACACTGACCAAATCATCTTAAAAATTATGTTTATTTTTTAAAAAACAAGTGTACTCTGTCTTCAAATGGATGGAGATGCTGAAGTGCTCTCTGATTCTTTAGAGGTAAATGATAATTTGTCCATGATGGTGGATTGGCAATAAAAAGGAGAAGCCTAAAAAGAGACTTGCAGGCAAAAAAAAAGAGAGAAAGACTCTTAGCAGCCAAGTTCATGTTGAGAATTACAGTTGATTACAGTTCAGCGAGTGTGAAATGGAGCCATATGCATTAAATTGACAGGATGGCACTTGAACCTCCTCCTGCAAGCAGCTCACAGAAGCAGGTGAGTGGCCTCTCACAGGGAGGCAGCGAGGAACCATTTAGGTCTGAGACAGAAAAAGCAGCTCTTGTCGATGAAGATGAACGGGCAATCGCAGCACATAAATCATCTTTGGTGTTGAACTTAAAGTTCAGGATCTCTCTGCTCTTGTTCACAGCACAGGTGATCGATGGCTCAGGTTTTGTGGTGAGACTGCCAACCTGATCCAGAGACATCCGCCGCAGAGGATCTTTTCAATCCTAGATAATTAAATATCTGTTAGGTTATCAGTGCATCTTCGTTGTCATCAATTTATGAACGTTACCCATCAAAATGTTTTAAAAATCGCAGTGTGATTCTACCATCTGCTGGAGGGAAGGTGACATTACTCTCCTGCACAGAGAACTTTGTATTTTCTTTAGTGTAAATTACCTGTAAGTGCATTGCTTTTTCTTGTGTTTTGTGTCCAAAAAGTCAGAAATGGAGGAAGTCTTCAGATCTTTTACTTAGTAGTTACAAAAAGTACAAAACAGCATGAAAAAATACTCTGTGCATAAGAGATCTCCTGTACTCAACACCCAGGTTATCTAGAAGCACAAAAATTCAGGCAAAAGAATGTTGTTATTTGTTCAAAAAGAACTAAAAATGGACTAAAAATATATATCAGTAATAACTGGCATTTCTAATTCTATGATTACATTTTATCCTATTGTTTTCCTTCTCTCCCAAACACAATCTTTTTCTATCTGTTTTTCTATCTTTTTCTATCTGTCAAAGGACTAAGAATATTAACCTTTAAATGAAATGCATTTTATTTGATATTTTCTCACGATTTTTACTGTACAATAATATGACAAGCAGAGACATTTTAAGTAACATGACCATCATGACTGTGAAATAAACCATCTAAAAAGGGGAATGCATTTTTGGGCATCAGTTCAAGTTCACATGTTTAAAAAGACTTGTGGAAATAAATGTAGACGAGAGAGATTGGGCTAATCATAGTAAGGAAAAGGAGTGTGTTATTTAAGACTGCAGAGCAGCATATTGTATTGAAAGGTCTGTTGAGCTTGTTCAGCTTGTAAGATCACAGAGGACACGGTAAAGGGAAAGCATTATAGCAGAGCTGAGTGGCAAAAAGACTAAACCTGAATGGCGTCCAGTCTCAGATATGGAAGATTTGGGGCTGATATTTGTCAGTAGAAAAGAAGAAGACAGTCAGAGTGAAAGCAACCATCTGCCTCCTGTTATTCAAAGAGCTAATATATATTCTTACTGTACAAAGTGTTTCAGATGCATCAAAGATCGGCTCCCAGTGGACTTGAAAAGTGAAATAATTCAACTTTTGAAACTAGCAGGACCTGCGGTGAGTATGAGATTTGACTCACTACATCAAAGTGTGCACCTTCTTCTTTTTGTTCTGTCATGGAGTTGAGTCCTGTTAAACAAGAAGAATTTTTTCTCTCTCTCTTTTGTGTGTTTTTTTTCCCACACCGGCAAAACATCTGTTTCCTGCAAAACAAAACTGAGACCACCTGTTGTTTCCTTTATCCAAGTCGACATAATCAGTTTGAGAATCATCCTGGTCTGCCTATCAGGATACTAAGCTGCATACAGGATGCTTTTCCGGTCTCGATTTACTGTGCCAAGAAACAGACGAAATGTTTAATGAGGTTTTGCTGCTGTGACAGTTTACACTCAGTTTAGAACTTGCACATTTAAATAAACTCAATATCTCAATGACTTAGAGATTTTTTTCCCTTTCCATTTCAGTTCATTTCCCATCTGATGATCTTTCTCATCCATTTTGTCAGCGCTGTGTTCTGTGGTCACCTGGGGGAAGCTGAGCTTGCAGGTGTGACTTCAGCAATATAGGAAAGTGAACAAGTGAACACCTGTTTTCAGTAGAAGCTTTGATTTAAGCCTTTTTCAGGCTTTCTTTGCTTAAACTCAAAACTCATATACCAATCTGTTATCTGTGATCCACTTGATATCTTTAACCAAGTAAAATAAACTTTGCCACTTGGAAAAACCTGCTGCATTTAAAACATTCATTACTTGAAACCTTAGTTTTCTTCAGAATAAAGGGAAGAGCTCTTGTA
The DNA here is from genome assembly GCA_034780835.1 of Ctenochaetus striatus. Taxonomy (NCBI): domain Eukaryota; kingdom Metazoa; phylum Chordata; class Actinopteri; order Acanthuriformes; family Acanthuridae; genus Ctenochaetus; species Ctenochaetus striatus. The sequence continues at coordinate 10,079,404 of JAUZTA010000005.1, read as the reverse complement.
CTATGCAGATTAAATGAGTTGGTTTTATGATTTGTATGTGTGTGTGTGTGTGTTTTAAATCAGGTCATTAATGTGACTGGTATTTCAGTTGGAACTGGTCTGGCATCAGCCTGCGATACACTCATATCACAGATAGAATCTTTGTTGTCAGGGTTCATTTTCACTCCCCAAAGCCCAGCCCATCACTGTTCTGTGTCTTTGTTCAGATTTTTTTATACACTTTCCTCTCTGGGGTCAGGTAGATATTTTCTCACTCACAGTATCCATCTGCCACTGCGTGTTCTGTGCTCTGCTTTTATGTAGACTCAGTGGAAACGGGAGTGGAAACCTGAATCGTGTAGGAGTCATTCTCCAGAGAGGCGTTTTTGATTTTGCTCCTGGCCCGTTTCCCCTGCTGGGCTATCCTCATCAACACAGAGCCCATCCTATTGGCTGTCAAACAAAGCCCAGAGGTCACACGGTCAGCATTCACCAGCAACAAAACGTGCATACACAACATGTGTTTAATATGGTCACAGCACCAGGTTAACTCCTCTTTCTGCATTTGGGGATAGCAAAACAGGCTGCAAACACAACAGTAAACAAAGTTCACATGATGAATGTTAAAATAGTGGTCATCTTTTAACACATTCAGCAGTTACAGAGTAACATTAGTATTTATTTGGTCTCATCTCTGGCCACCTTACAAGTGAAACTTCAAAATTCAATCCCTTTTAGCTCTATTTTTGTCTCCATGAACTGTGTGAAGCAAATGTTTGGCTCATTAGCTGCTAAATGCTCCACACAGTTCAACAGCTAGTTACTTTCTCTATATCTTCTGCTGAGTGCATAGGTAGTGATGGTAGAGTTTGTTTATGAGAGTACTTTTACTGAAGCAACAGCAACAAAACACAAGGTTGGCACAGCAGAGTAGTCACATTGACCTGAAACAGTAAAGTTATGATAGTGTAAGACAATTCATCTCTGCAAGAAACAGCTCTCATGTTACACATTCATTTAAACCATTGTTCATGAAAATATTGGTTTGTACAGCTTGAAAAATTGGGCAATGGTTACTAAAAGACTATTTAACAAAGTTTAGGAAACAAATATTGCAAACGCTGTTAATTGATAAGGAAACACCAAGACTGTTTTTGTTTTTGAAACTGTTCAACTCTGCTAAAGAGCTGAAATCTGAGGATTTGATATGTAAGTAAAATCAGCTTCTGCGTCATAATCATCATCATTGCATAGCATTGCAACCAAGTTAATAATAATAAAAGTTAATTCATCATCGACTCAGATGTCAGAAAATGTTGAAGCAACTTTGTAGTCACATGTGCTTTTCAAGAGTAGCAGTGATTAAAGTAACATTTGGAATTACAAGTGCATATATACTGTATAAGTACAAACTGTATATTATTATATTATAATTATTATTTAATTATTATATTATATATTATAACACAACCATATTTTCTGCATCATTTGATCCAGTTTCACACACACCTGTGTGTGTTTACTGCACACAGCCTCTCACAGCTGTATGTGAACATCTTCATGCCTGCTCTGCCAGTGAGTCCAAACTACACTAAAACACAGTATTCCCATCTTTTCCCTTTTTGTCTGTATGTTTAAGTCTGATTCACTCCTGTTCTCTGTCATGTCTGCAGGCTGCTTTTATGTACCAGCTGCAGGGAAAGGTATCTACAGAACTAGGTACTCTGAACATCTACAGAAACACAATAACTGCTGAGGAATTGTTATTAAGGTCAACTGAGTCCATGTTGTGTTTGAACTGGCAGGGTATCATGTGGCCTCGAGTGATAACTGGAGTTATTGGAAATATTCTTAATGCAATTATCAAGTGCATCCTCCTCTGTGTGCTGGATCTGGGTGTTGTGTGAGTGTACCATCACAATAAGAAACTAGACATTAGAAATAGAGACAGTCAGTATTGCTGTGTTAATGTGTTTTGCTGTGATAATATTTACTGCCTGTGCTTTGCAAGGACTTACTGTGCAGCAGGTTGAGCAAAATCTTTTCAAGTGTATCTATTTCAGCTTTTCATTGACAGTCTAGTCTCACATATCAGAGAATATGAGTATCAGTGAAAGTACAAATGTTCTTTTATCTTGTTGAACTACAGTGGATCTGCTGCAGCAAATGCAATCTCACAGGCATTTTTAGCTCTGATTTTATACATTTTCATCCGCTGCACGGGTTTACACAAGGTGACATGGTCTGGTGAGTTTTCTCTCTTTTTTAAAGATTTGCAGCACTAATAGAATTATTAACATTTAATTTTGAGCTGTGATGGCAGAATAGAAAACAGTGTTTCAGCAAATGAAAATGGAAAATGTTAAAATTTTAGTATCACTGACAAAAAAGGGGAACAGTCATGAGCCCTTGACTATAGGTCATTGTTCGTTACAGTGTAAAATTTATTTATTAACTTGTTAATCTCTGCCCCCCCACCCAGGTTGGTCACTGGCCTTTCTGCAGGAATGGGGTCTGTTCACACTGATTGCCGTTCCCAGCATGCTCATGCTCTGTGTAGGTTTCCACATAATGGAGCTTGGCTTGACACTCTCAGTAATCCCCTCCTTGTCATCCACATCCACGAAAAAATCCACAGAGGACCGCTCGTAAAAATTTAAACAGTTTATTTAAGCAACACAATAAAAAGGGTGATACATAAAAATATCCAAATTGTGCATTAAGCATCCATCCTGTCCAAAAATATAAAGAACGAGGTAGTGAGGTCAAAAAAACGTGTGGCTCCACTCTCGCCTTGCCTGACTGCCAGAGTGACCGACCTCACGGGAGCCTCAATGAAAGCGATTAAAGGTGTGCAGCATCCAAAAACACAAAACTGCTATCTGCTCCCATCCACTACAAATATTACATAAATTGTATCCTTATCCATTATAAACAATCCAAATGCATTTCAAATGACAAACTAATTACAATATTATGCAAATGAACTGAAAATACCTATAAATAGGCCTTTCAATCCCTTCCGAATCAATTAACTTACCTGCTCGCATTAGAAGATATAATTTAAAAGAAAAAAGATTTTCAGTGTAGTGCTGATGTGTTTTTATCCACATACTTGCAGTTAGTGTGTAAAAGTTAATTATTATTTTGGAAAACTGGTTAAAAAAAAAAGAAAGTCACATTGTTTGGTATCGAACTTCTTGAAATCACATCTTTTTGTAGCTTTTCAGTACAGTTAAATCTTTAATCCAAGACCACAGCACAGAGTTGGTTTTCACTGTTGCACTTTAACTTTTAAGGTGCTGAAATCCTCAAAAGGTCTCTCTCTCTCTCTCTTTCTCTCTCTTTTTTGTTTTACTAAACCTTCTTTTTCACACAGTTCTCCCCTTGCTGGAACATGTGGCACATAACAAAGACATCACCCTCATAGTGTGGGATGGTAGTCTACCTCCAGGCGCCTATGGGACACTGGCTGGCTGCTTGGTGCTGCCAGGATCTAGACAGTCCAGTTTCTTTCTCTGCAAGTCAGTCAGACCCCCTCAACTCCCCAACTCCCTGAGCCCCCGTCACTCCTACCTCCGCCGAATTACCAAACCTAAAACCCTACTCGACTAATTAGCCACAGCAGACCCAGGAACTGTGAGTAAAGGTAAAGAGATGGCTTCATTCAAGAGCATGTGTGTGTGTGTGTGTGTGTGTGTGTGTGTGTGTGAGGGAGTGTGTGTGTGTATGTGTGTGTTAGAGACAGGGAGAGTGAAAGAAAGAGACAAGAAGAAAGGGAAATGGAATATTCAAGCCTCCTTTAGCGAGCACATCTCTACAGCCAATTAAAGTCATTTATTAAACTCTTTGCGAAACCTGAGTTGTGCATGACAGAATGATAGGGAAACGTGTTTGTTTGTGGCTGCGCATGTGTTGCTGGATATGTAGACGTGCGTGGGGGCTGCACGCACACAAACACACACATACACACACATACACACACACACACGTCCACATGTGTCTCAGTATGGCTGGCAATCTGTCGGCTTTTCTGTCTATCAGCGGCGCGAGAGCTCAGTGGGACATAAATTACAATATGCAGCAGAACCACTTGTGTAAGTCTCAATGAAGGGGAGGAATAACTTTCTTAATCAAGTTCCCCTGATTAATTGTAATAAAGGTGTCATCCATAAATGTGTCCTCCTGATTGAGTAATTCGAGGCCGGAGACAGTAAGCACATCCCTGGTGATTGGGGGGGTCGGACAGAGTTGGGGGAGAGGGAGTGTGTGTGTGTGTGTGTGAGTGGAGGACATACTGAGACACAAATAGCTCCTGGGCACACTGGCAGCCTTCGCACAACTGACAGTTATGAAATACAATTATCAGTGTGATCTGCTTAAGAATTCATCAGCGGTTTCACCGGCCAGTAAAGACGTTCACAAAGAGTCAGAAAAGAGACGGAGGGAGAAAAGGGAGGGAGGGAGGGAGGGAGGAAGGAGGGGAGGGTGACACCAAGAGGAGAGAAGGCCTCACTGATTAAATGAGATTTTTATTTTGTCCAGCAGATTGTTCACATTATGTTTCGCAATTGTGAGAGGATTATCTTCTTCTGTTGTTCGAATCAGCTGCAACCAAACCATAGAATTTTAAAAATTTCGATCTTCGTGGCATAATTTAATGACCTTGTGAGCATTCATTTCATGATTTTGCAGGTCAAAAGACATCCTGAGGTGTACAGGTTAAAGATTGGATAAATGTGGTTGAAAAACTGAAAGGTTTTTCCGACCCGAAGGTCAGCAGCTCCAAACCTTTTTTGGACTCGGTGTCATTTAGAATAAAGCCGGTGTCTTCTAGTGATCTCTGCTTGTTTGACCAGTTCAACCAAACGCTGAGATGGTTTCATGTGAAAATTTTTTTAGAGGCCAGAGAAGATTAAAGTATTCAGTATTTTACAACAGGAGCAAAGATTAGAGAAAAATCATAAAAACAGAGACAATTTCATAGTTAACATACAAGCAGCTGTGGTAGAAGACTGTGTGATGTTGTTAATAACCCTGGAAAAAAGAAGTGGGGTTTGGGTAGATGCAGTGGTTCAAACCGTATTTGTATACCTGAACTTCAAAAAATATGTAGATGCTGTTTAATGGTTATGTGTAATCTAGACATCTTACTAACCAAATCCAACCTGGTTTAAACCTTTGTATTCAGACACCTTTTGTCCTCGAAATCCCTGAACCAGCTCTAACTGTAACAGGAAACATTCTGGCATGTGGATCAAACTGTTGTAATTTAGACAATATTTAACTGATGATAATTTGCATGTAGATGTTGCCGAGTTCAAGAGCAGCCCACATAAAAACATTAGTTTAAAAAAAAAATGTGACGATAAAACTCCGTTCCAGTTCGCTGCACAACACAAACGCGCTGAATAAAAGATCAAAACAAGCACTAACATTTCTA
>JAUZTA010000005.1:10013180-10023646 GCA_034780835.1 Ctenochaetus striatus | reverse complement strand
TGTATTAATACACACAGAGACACACTCACACACACACACACGTACATACTTACAGTTTCACGTTTAGAGGGCTGTTCACGTGTACATATATACATATATATATATATATATTGTCCTGTAATGTGCTGACATAGATAGACAGATGCAAGTTATTGTTAAATCTCTTGAATATGACCACACGCTTTAATGCACACTTGATGCATTTCACACACTTTGCACGCACAGACACACACACACACACACACACACACACACACACACACACACACACACACACATTCAAACAATAGTGTCTGCTATGCCTTATAGTTCTTTGTCATGTCAGTGTTGCAGTATTACTGTGAGAAAAGAGGTGGCAGCAGCATATTTTTTGACAAAAAATATACTATAATTTGAACACATAGCAAAGATTATAACATACAGAGACTGCCAATGGTTTATGTGTGTGTCTGTGTGTGTGGGTGTGTTTGTGAGCAAGCAGAGAGAGACAATTAGAATATGATATTACATATTGGCACAATACTGAGGGATAAAGTTTACAGAGAAGAGCGAGGGAGGAGAATGAGACACCAACAACACAACCACACTGTAACAGAATTAAATAAGAAAGTGAGAAAAATGGATGTGCAGGCTGGTTGAATATCTTTCACATTAAACCAAAGGTATTATCTTCCCACGTTATGAAATGAAAATATCCTTTTAACTCACACCTAAAGTTTAGGAAACTTTAAATTTCTCATAAAAATGCAGAAAAACATACCCGCTCTGCAACGGTGGCAAACCCAAAGCAAGTAAACATGTGACATGTGCACACACATTCACACACACACAAACACACATGCACAGAATGTCCTGCCCAGCTCACCGTTGCCTAGGCGACTGGTATCGACTACAGAGCACTGTTCCTATGGAAACAACGGATGCCTAAAGGAGGAAGATCATTAATTGGAATAAGAGAATGTAGGAGAGAGGGATGAGGAAGACTAGAGACAAGGGACAGTAGGGAGGATAATGAGGTAGAGAGAGAGAGTGAAGCTCAGCAGAGGTGTGGTCAGAAAACAGAAAAAAGACAAACCCCACATACACTTGGAAATAAACGATAACGAAGGTGTATCACAGATTTGGTGCTGTTGAGATGATGTTTTTTTAGATTTTCTGCATTTGTTGAGATGAGCACAACCTGGTAGGGAGTAAAAAGGGGAAAAAATCAATATTCAGAGTAGATGTGTGGAAAATCAATGTAGGCCAAAGTGAAGTGGAGTGCACCCCCTTGAAGAAGAAGGTTAGTAGACTACACAAATCTCCTAGGAGGGTGTGTGTGACTGTGCTTGCAAAGATGTTTTTATATTCACGAGCCCATCACACCTTATCACTGTCTAATTCCCAACCTTTGTAGTCTAACGTACCCTCACAGCCCTGTCAGAGTTCAAGTACCCCTTCATCAGCACCATTCGTCATAAGTTCTTTTATTCAGATTCAAAACTGGATGCTGTTTGACACTATTAATCACATAGAAGAAGTTTGTTACAACCTTTTTTTGGTAAAGTTAAAGTCATCCTGGAATTGTAGATTTGAAGTGTTTATGAGTGTTAATCAAGTCTTGTAACCTGTAGTTTTTATCCCTCAAGAACATCATGACGTTTGCTTTGGACAGGGCTAGCTGTCTCTTCCTGTTTCCTGTCTTCATGTTAAGCTAAGCTAACCAGTTGCTGACACTAACCTTATTTTTCTAAGCCGGATTTAAGTGTGTTTTCGTTCTCAACTAACTCTCATCTGACTCTCAGCAACGAAGCAAATAAGCACATTTACAGTGCATTTACAGTAGATCATTATTTTGTCCATTCTTACCCAAAGTTGCTGATTTCCTGCTTTTGGTTTTTACATTTGTTGTGTTCTATTATTTATACAAGCTCCGCTGTTTCTCCATCGGCTGCAGCATCTGGAAGGTTCTTCAATGGCATGAACTCTCCTACTCCCTCTCTTCCTTTGTCTCCATCTTTCCTCTCTTTTGTTCTTCGATCACAGTTTGTTAGAATGCAAGCGAATCGATACAGACACTTTTCTCTCATTAAGGCCTTCAAAGTCGGAGAGGAGAAAGAGAGGGGAGGTATCTGTTTATGTTCCTCTCTCCTAGTAAAAATCATCATTCCATTTGAAGAGAGTTTTGGAGATCTGGTCCGTTTCACCTCCCTTCAGTCCAAAACCCTGTCAACATCGACACGTCCATCTCTAAATACACATTATAGTATATTTATTCTGTCATGCAATCCACATTAATGATGAAGAATTCCATCAAACACATTACAATTACTCCAGACTCTCTGACAAAACTGGGTTTTTTTTGTACATTATGTGTTTTTTTCATGTATTTGGGTAATCGAATACACGAGAGGCATCATTGTGCATGCTGGAGAAAGTGTTTGTTTGCTTGTCTGTGAATTGGCATGTATTCATGCATGTCTTTGCAGGAGTGAGCATTTAAGTGTGTGTGTGTGTGTTTGTATGCGTGTATGTGTGTCTGTATAAGGTGTTTCTGGATAGATAGGAACTAGTCAACTGTGAAAACAGCCTTCTTCCTCACAGCAAATCAATCAAGCCTGTAGTTGGGTCACTTTCTCTCCTCTGCTGCACAATTTCTTCCTCCTTCCCCTCTGCCCGAACCTTGCACTGTTCACCAAAAGCTTGCCCCGGTCGATTGCCGAGCCTTGTGATCCTCTGTCTTCCCGCAATCCAGTCCCACAGTGGACGCACAGAAGACTCACAAGAAACAGATTTTTCTCTGCTGGCAAAGGTCCACGCAACATAATACCAGGCCCATCTCAAGTGACCAAAATGGTCTCCTCTCTTTTGAACTAATGGACCAGAGCAGACAGCTAAGGTAACAGCTATTTGCTGCTTTAAGGGAGTGGTTGAAGCAGGGAGAAGGTGCCGGTTTGGACTCTGGAGGCCTGACCCTCTGGCCAAAAATAGACCTGTTTTCTGCAGGTACAAACAGATCATGTAACTCATCAATTGTCTGCTGTGTAGTGCTTTTAGCTCAGCCTCTGCTAAATCAGAACAAATTGGATGAAACTCCCGTAGACTGTGATTTTTAGTTAAACAAGTGCCTTTTTATTTGTCTACACACAAGTAAAATAATGTGGCTAGAAAGCTAATTCACTCAAGTGCTTTAGGATCACTTTCAATACATGATGTAGAATTTTTTTAACAGATAATAGATGAAGGTAAAAAACGGTCTAAATCGGAGAAGCAAAGGCCAGCATATCCTGACCTTTAATACCAATGTTGGTTAGGTTCAAATACAGCTGAAACTTTCACTTTCCAAAGTGAAAGTCAGTGGTGTTTTCCCTGTTTTAGTCTGGTAATCTTACAAACAAGAAGACTACGCATTCTGAAGGACCACAGATGACATGTGGTACTAAAATGTTTGGACTAGCTCTTAAAAGATCCTCCTGTGACACTTCGAAGACATACATCATTTTGGACAATAAAGCTCAAACATCCAGGTGAGATAATAATAATCCTCCATTCACTCTTTAGACGTTTGTTTAGCATCATGATACACTACAAGATGAACATTACACAGAACTTACCATTGTTCTTTATTTATCTAGTTTTATCATTAAGCAAGTGGCAACTAGACACTGAAATTTTGTCACCTCACCGAATAAACAGAACTCACGGAGAGTGTCTGATTTTTGATATAACCTCAGCTCTGACTGAAGCTAAGAGCCTGAAGATAATAGTCTGTCATCTCATAGACTCATTTCATCACCACCCTTGTGACTTTTGTTTCAAGTTTATTTGTTTTTATCGAAATAAAAGGAAAATTACAAGAGTACATGAATCAGAGAAGCATAGTGTATTCAACTTGTTTCCTGGTCTCTCTCACGCTCACCCCCAGGTGTCTCATTGAATATTCGTGTATTTTCATCTCATGCTATAAAGCTAAATCTATCATTTTTTCATCTACACAAGCCGTCTGCCACCTCGCCTTTGTCTTTAATCTTATCTCCTTTGCTTTCTTCTCTTTCACCCATCATTGCTATATGGTAGATAACCCTCTCAACTCCAGGCTAAAGCACGCTGCCAGATGTGCAGGGATCCCACTGTTGAACAGCTGGACGCTCCCACTAAAGACACACACACACACATGCACACACTCATGGACCCATCATGCATTAAGACATCATGCACAACGACACACAGACGGACATAAATAAATGTGTTTCAGCTCACACACGACACAGATGTGCCCCGCAGTGTCACGGCTCCAGATGTTTAGACAGAGTTATTTTCTGTAGGTTGTCACATTCCTTTTGCACTGAGTCAGAGATCACAAAAGTTCAACTTTTCTGTTCTCTTTAAGTCAGGCAGCGCAGTGTCACACTTAGCTGCTTCTTGACAAACTCCGTATAATTATACATTTATTTAACTGACAGCTCCCGTGCTGGAAGAAACGTGACGCCTTGACAGTGATTTACAGCAGCTGCCGGCGGCTGTCAGCGGGCTTTTTGGCAAACACTGTGCTTCACACACAAACACACATTTTTGCATAGGTGAAGAAATGCCTTCATGGTTGCCGTGTCAACAAAAGAAATATGAAAATCAAGTCAAAGAAATGTCCTTATGTCTGCTATGACTAAGAAGAAATTTCATTAGATCAAATATGTGCATATAAAATGTGATTTAACTGCATTTCCATTAAATTTAACAGGGTATTAAGTGTTAAATAGCATGTTTAAATTGCTTCTTTATATTTCAAGGCCTCATTAACTCTTAATGTTACTTAATGTTCTGATTGTTTTTTCTTATACATAGTTGACTTACGTTTGTACTTTCATAAAAATATGTATCATTTATGGCTTTATCACAAGTTTAAGAAGCCTTTTCTTAAATATTTGCTACTGTAGATGTACATATAAAAAAAGACACATAAAAATCATCCATATAAACCTACATATCAATAGATCGATAGATCTGTTATCAATAGATAGATATTAAGAAAATTCAGTTTGCTGTACACAGATCACACTGATGCTCAGTGTTATTCAAGCTTTTGGATGCTCAGTCAAGGAGTAGTTGTGGGTAGTTCATTGAACAGAAGTGGAGTTGTGTAATGCTGCCAATCAGTTAATTAAATCGCCTCCTTTAGTATGGACAGACCAAAGTTATTGCAAACCTTTTATCCATTCTTCCACAGAAAACAGTGATGCCTGAGGCACCTGTGACTGTTCGCAGTTTGTCTTGTTTCTCCTCCTCTCTCCTTTCTTCCATCAGGTATTCTGACCAATCAGTTCATCCCTCTTTTTGCCACCTGTTAAGATTTTTTTTTTTCGTCCTGTCAGTGGTTAAAATGGGATGTTGTGATATAAGATGTGCATTATCAGTCCAGTGAAATGTGCATCTTAATCATAAGGTGTGATTAAAAAGTGCAATTATAAAATATAATGAAACTGTTAATTTTTAATTGGTGGGAACTTTCCCATTTTATTCTTATGAATAGAGCTGAGTTTCAATAGTTGGTCTAATTTGGATTTGGTTCCCAGTTTGCAAAATATTCAGACATGCATAGCTCGAACGCTAAGAAATCCTCTATCAGATCCATAAGGAAAACATTCAGGCAATGCGTGCAGGCTTTTCATTTTTAGCAGACACAGATTGTGGATAGTTGTTGTTTGCAGCTCTCTGCAAGATGCTGTCCTTGTCTCTTTGACTGTGAATAGACTTTTCGTTGTTCAATCAAATTAACAAAGTGTTGAGTGTTTTATAGTGAAACAATCACAATCACCTTCAGGGGAATCTTAAAGTTAAACATTTAAGCACTTACTGTTATTAGCTCCAAATTAAGAACTCCGGAATAAGTAACTCCATACAAACAAGTTTATTATTATAGACATTATTTTAAAGAAAAGGTTTGCAGTTTTGGAAAATACATCTATTTGCTCACGTAGTAACACACAGTAACAATGAAGCTATAGCTAGCAGTCAGTTAGCTTAGCACAAAGCCTGGAAACAGGGAAAACAGATGGTGTGGCTCTTTTGAAAGGTGATAAAATCCACCTACCAGAGCTTGAGATGTTCACTAATGAATATGTATCTCGATTGTTTAATCAGGACAGAAGCTGACGAACTGCAGGGTCTGTGTGACTTTTCTGGTCAAAACCTGTTGCCTGGCAACCAGAGTAAGTTGGTCCCAAACTAGTCCCAAAATGTTAATGTTTTCATTTTTTTTGTACTCTAAACCCACAAAGATTAGACAAGGGATTCAGATGTAATACTTTAATTTTATACAGGATTCAGATTTGCTAAAACGGGGAAACAGCCCTGCATGTTGGTCTAAACTCATGAAACAAATACATGTGTACCGAAGACAACCAAGTTTGTCTTTGTGCAATTGTTGCTTCACCATCACATATGCATGTGTTCTAAATATAGATGTATCTTGAAGAGTAACAGTGTTATGATGAAACAGGCAATGAAAAGGATAAACATTTTCTTTGTGTGCTTAATGTTTAAAACTCCCTTCCTGTTTTGCAAATCTTTTCTATCAGCTCTGTTTATGTTCCACACACTCGTGTTTGCGTATCAGCCATAATGAAGGAAGTCAAACTGAACTGTGCAGTTTGTCAGAGCCATTGAGTGAATGAGTCTTAGACTGTGTGAATTAGTGTGCATCTAACTTTGTGTGTGCTTGTGAATGTGTGTGTGTGTGTGTGCATCCATCTGTGCTATGGTGCTCACTGCCAGTTGCTGCCCATATTGTCTGTCACTGACTGTAGTACACAACATGCTCCAAGGCTGTCTATGTGACAGCAGTTGAATAGACTAACCCAGCAGGCTGCAGTCCAACTTCAGCCAGGGAAGGATTAGAGAGCTAGATGAGGACGGGGGTGGTGTGTGCGCAAGAAGACGTTACGGGAAATCAGATGTTGTCCAAAGGTTGCTCGATCTGTAATTTCTGGGAAACAGCCTTTTATGCGAACGGCGGCAAATGAGTGTGTTAGGCTTGAATTCACCTGCCGGCAGCCAGCGCTGCCTCCTCGTTATTTTCTCAGTAACAAACAAATTAAGGTGTTTGCCACTTTCCTCTCTTACTCATGTTTTGTTTGTGTGTGTGTGTGTGTGTGTTTGTGTGTGTGTTGTGACCATTTGTTGTTATCTTGAAACAGTGATTTACATAACCTCCAGAGTTAAGTGACACTTGATTCGAGCATCAAAACATGCACAAACACACAAACTCCAGTCTTTTTCATAAGAGGCACACGCTTTTTTCTCTCAGCTGATTTTAAATCATAAGGTAAGGCAGAACACTGAAGATTAACTAAAAACTAAACTAGTCTTAAGGCTCACCCTTAATACTCTTCATTCACAAATGAGAGGAGGACGACATGTTTCTCACTCTGAACGTCCAGAAACTGACTGTGAGAGAGGGTCACGCAGTGGGAGCGTGTAACTCCATGTTTGGCTGTGGTGCCAGCCGTCAGCCATCACAGGGGTTATGTAATGTTTGCTGTACACTGCCAACAGACGTGTGACATGAATGTCAATAAGGCAGCACCCTCCTTTCTTGTGATCATGTTCATTATCAAACACTTGAACCCCCTCCCCCGAAATCCCACTTTTTATGCAGTCAAACAAAAGAAAAAAGGCACAAGACTTAAGATGTAGTTTCAAAACAAATTGTGTGCCGAAGTTGTGGTGATGAGCGAGTTGTGTTTCTGCTTGGGCAGTACTTGAGCCCTCCCACTTTACTTTTTATGCTCCTCTTCATGTTTTCTCTCCCCTCTCCCCCCTGTTTTTTTTTTATCTTTTTCTTTTTTTTTTGCGTCTCTCCCGTCTATCCTCACCTCCCTCTGCCTCTCCGGCACCGAAATCTTCCACCGCCCAACTCCCAAGTCTGTTCCAGGGCTTGTTTCCATAGCAACAGGTTACCATGGAAACTAGGTGGCAGTGTAGTGCATCCCATCCTGATATCGCCGGGCGAGAGGGGTTCAGGAAAGGAAAGTTTGTTTTATCCGTCTCCTGTTTGCTGTAATCAAGATAAAAACTGTGGGTTTAATTCCAACCTTTCGAAATGCATCACACACCCGCAGAGAAATTCAAGTCTGGATAAACATTGAAATTGCATGCATGTAATGTGTACGCTCATGAAATCTGTACAAGCTCTGACGGAGTATTTTAGGCATTTCTTACATCCAAATCTTATTAGTCTCCCTATATCAAAAGGGTTTGGATGACAAATCGTAACATCTTGAGATTTAAGCTTCGAACGAGACATTTGAACACATCACAGGATTCCAAATCCTCCATTCATTTAGTTTGTTAAAGGTTAAAAACCATGTCTGCTTTGCTGGCCTGACCTTTGTCTGAAAATATCAAATCTCTGAATTAAATGCTGACCCACTTGCAGAAAATAGATGTGTCCATGTTTGAGCTGTGTCCCCCCCCTCCACCCCCCCATCTATTATTCTCCTTTCTGATGAGATCTTCAATTTGTATGTCCCCTGAGTCTCTGCATTGTGTACAGAGACATATCCAAAGGCTTGAAATAACTGTGCCACTTGCCAAATGATGCAATTACACAGAAATGGCAAAAGAAAAAAAAAAAAAGAAACGGACTCGGCTTTTATGTCTCTTCAAATTTAGAAATAGATGAGAAGAAAGACATAACAGCAGGGCATTGAGAAGACAAAGCTACTCACGTGTTCAGGGAGGGTGGTGGAGGGGGGTTTGTTTTGTTGTGTTACATGATTAGAACAGAAATAATGCTCCAGAGTGCCTCCACTTGCTCGAAAACCCCTTTTTTTCTCCCCTACTGTATGTGGTCAGTTTGCTCTGACCTGTACAGTATAGATATGAAAATGAGGAGTATTTTTGGAACAGCCTGGCAGTCTGAGTGTCCCTGTTTGCTGGGGGTTTTTGTTTGTAGCCAGATTGTTGCTCCAGTGCTTAATTATGAAAAACAACAGCCTAGGGGCACGCTGAATTTTCACAAAACAATCACAGCTTTTTGGATCCAAGTGTTCATCAAGCCCTCGATCAGACGTAGAGACAGACAGGGGGACAGAAAAAAAGAGTGACAGACAAGCAGAGCATAAACAAACAGAAGGTGCGACAGAGTGATGGAGCGACCGTGTTACGCCTGCTGCTGAGGTGGTATCTTCCTACTACAAGATTTTTTATCTTACTGTATATTTATATGTGCTGTCATGCAAAATTATACACACACCCATGTGCACAAATGAGTCAGCTGTGTATTCCTTCATTTAGACCATCTCAGAGCTGCACACAGATGCTGCATAGCACTGAGGTTTGTGTAGAAAAAAAAAAGTGATCCTGTTAAAGCAGGACTTTTATTACAGGATGGGAGATCTGAGGGGACTTCCATGGACAAGCTTCAGCCCTCTTAATGCTCAAGCTGACCTGGTTTTGAGCACATGATTAGAAGCTGCTATAGCAGTCTACAAGCTGCACACTCTGCCTGCAGGATTGACTGCTGCCACAAAAATAGCTCCTAAATAATAGCAACAGTTCAGCAGTACTTAAGCACGAGTCAGGACACCATTGAGTGTCTGCTGAATTGGATGTGACATTTTAAGGTTGGACCAAGCCGCTCACAGCAAGTGAGCATTTGATTATTTGTTGTGGTTGGTGAATGGCTGCTCCAGGAACAGTAGAAAGGAATTAGGTGGATTTTATTTTTTTGAGGCATTTTAAGGCACTCTGCTTGTCAGCTGTTGATGATTCTGGTTTTTAAGGGGGGTTTTTTTTGGAGTATAATTTAAGGCTTTGATGTAGAGTGTTACTCTCTCCAGCTTTGATGCAGGTGGCAAGATGCAGAGGGATTTGTTCAGTCCCCTTTAGGATTAGCTCTGGGAAAAGAACTCTTGATGTTGTTTGTTATTACTGTCCGTAGAAATCAGGCTAACATGCAACTGTGAAAATATTTTGTCAACTGTGCCAAAGCTGCAAATGAAAACAGACCATTTACATTAACTGATTTTTTTAATGGAATAGTTTGTTTTTTAATGTTTTAGCCTATTAGCCAGAACTCAGGTATACTTTCTTAAACTACTATGGACTGAACTGAACAATGATGTGTATATTCCTTTTTTTTGGCTTTAATGCAACTAATCATTTTAATATCTTCAGTTATGATCTCACAGTTAAACCTGAAACTTGGTTGAGAAGGATGGAACTTCTCGTTAAACACTTAATCTGCAACAGTATCTTACTACGCAGCATGGACTTAAATATTCTGATAAATACATATGGAGTTTAACATCATACCACACATATATATATTAACATTAGCATCATCAATATCACATTGATTTCTATAAGTAAAGAAATGGTTTCCTGACGAGAAAGGGTTTTGACTCAGGGAATAGTCTCCAGTTGCTTGAAGGGAGGACTGAGAGTTTGCAATGTTACATATGTTATCATAATGTATCTTGAATACT
>JAUZTA010000005.1:9995788-10007787 GCA_034780835.1 Ctenochaetus striatus | reverse complement strand
TTTGACATTTTAAAAAAATGATATTAATATGACATGAAGTTCACTTCGCCTTGCGCAGAAACAGACAGTGGAAATGCAGACCTGCCAACTTTGAGAGAATATTCCAAGTGCCATAGCAAAGTAATGCTTTATTCACATACTTTCATACAACTTCACTTTGCACATGATCAGTGCCCCACTTACTGCCGAATCCTCAATGTCTGTCAGAGGGCAGATTTTTTATTTTAATATTCTGAGTACATTTTAAAGCCCGTACTTTTCGTGCTATATTGTCAAACAGATGCACAGAGTATTTCCTAAAAATACTTCTGACAAGTTGCGTAGTTTTAAAAAACAGATAGAGAGCTGCCTGGAAAACTTCAGAGCGGTTCAGATGCACATCTGGTTGGTTTCACTTTCACAGTGGCTTCCCTGTGCTACTGGCCTATTGAAAGGACTGGACTATGTTAGTGTGCTGCTGGAACCTCCACCGGGCTATCCTGTCCCCCTTTCCCATCCCGCGGGAGACCCCTTCAGCAGCCAGACACACTGGCCCATTTTACTTCCCTTTCCGCCTCCCTCCTTCCTCTGCCTCTCTCACCGTGTCTCCCTCCTCCAGCTGCTGCCAAACTCTTTATCTCAGGCTTGCCATTATAAGAGAGAGACAGGCACTTTAAATGTGAAGACTTTATTGAAGTAGTTGTTTCTGTTTTGGCTCTTGATCTATTGACAATATCTGTCTCTGTTGATTGACTTTCTCATTTTTGTCCAAGCTGTTAAACATGCTGTATTTGTTTATGGCTGCAACCAATCACTTAAAATGAAGCATTAGCTGCTACGTGTAAGTTGTAATTGTTGCTAAATAGAGAATGGCAACAATAAACTAATTACCCTGCCGCTGCTGACGAAGTCTACACCACAGAAACTTAATGGATAATTACATATAAGTGCAAGTGAGAGCTTGATTAGTGTAATAAGTGTCCTGGGCTTTAGGTAGCAGTAGATTTAGAGACTGAGAAAACAGCAGCACAGAGGGAGTGAGCCAGAAAGAAGGGGAACACCCTCCCTCCTTTCAGTCTCACTGCTTTTTAGCCAAGCGTAGCAGCCGCTCACGTTTTGCTCCAGTTTCTCCGTGGCTCCTATTCCTCTGAGTTTTACTATTTTTTGAACTGTTTTGAAAGGCAGATGAGTTTATTAATTACACATTCGCTGACTCTGTGACTTCTCATTCAGTGTGAAGTTTTTCACAAAGTCTGCGTTGCTTTTTTTTCTTTCATTTTGCACTGAGAGAAGCAAACATTGCTTCTTCTTTTTTTTTATTAAGCATTTTTGACCGCAGTGAGATACTACTTTGTATCTGTGACTGCTTAAAAGTAATAAACATTGATTAGGGAAGTTTTTTGCAAGTTTACACAGATGCAAATTTTCTCTCTCACACACACACACGCACACACAAACATACACAAACCTGTGCTCGCCTGGGAGTGTAGGCATGAAAGGATGCTGGGAGCATGACAGTGGACGAGTGTGGGTGTCTGAAGTGTGTCTCTGTCTTTCTCCGCTGGTGTGAAAAGTCGCTCAGTAATTAAAGCAAACCCCTCTTTGGTCCCCAGTGAAAAAAGAAAAGCAGGAAGGGTGAGGAGGCAGCGAGAGGGAGGGGGAAATATAAAGAAGAAAGGAGAGATAAAAGCCAGAGATGGTTATTTTTGATGAAAAGGGAAGAAGGGGAGGTTTTAATTTTAGCTTGGCGTGCCGAGTAGCCAGAGGGGAGAATGTGGCAGCTGAATGCGAGGATGCTGATCGGTTAGACAGGGGTCCAGCGCACTCACACAGGCCACACACAAATAACATTAACATGGGGCACGCTGTTGAAAATTTCCCTGAAGACAAGAGTTTGGTACATTTTAAGGGAAATGACAAAGGCAAAGCTTTCATTTACCTTCATGTTGAAGAAAGGCTTTTTAAACACATCAGAAGTGACCCAGTTCAGCGCTCCATTTATTGTCAAGAAGTAGTATTTCCTCATCTTTATGGAGCTCCTGCACTCAACCAACTAATTAGGGCTGCTAAGGAAGACTTTCCTGACTCACAATTTTGCTTGTAGACAGACTGAAAAAGCTTCAAATCCCAATGAAAAGTTGATGTTTATTTCCACTGTAAACATTCAGTGTAGTTTTGTGTCGTTCAAGCTGTTTTCTCATGTCAGTGCTGCTCATTATCCAAACTTTTCTGGCATTCTCCTCGACTAACGAAGGCGTAAAGTCTCACTGTTCTGCTGCCTGGTGTTTTTTTTTTTTGTTGTTTTGGGAGGGGTCCCGCTCCGACTGACCTACATACGTTACCGTGACCAGCGCTAAACTTTGTCTCCATGACAACAGGAGGTGCGAGGGAGGGATGCGCCTACTTGAAAGGCAGGATGTTGTTGCCTTCCTTCGGTCGCCCGAGCCTCCACAAGCCCACGCAATCTACACTAAGATACATATCAGAATAGGTATTGAGCCCAGAAATCTCCATTTTGAGCTTTTTCATGCACAAATAGGTCATTCTTTTGTTTCAGCAGAGAAGAGAAAAAGAGAGAGGGTCTCTGATGTATAATTTATCTGTGCAGTGGGTGGGCGGGGGACATGGTGTACGAGCTGGGTGAGGAGACAAGAGGGGAGGACAGGAGGGTGGCGGAGAGGAAATTTGGGGGAGGAAAGGTGGGTGGGCAGAGAGGAGAAGCAGGGAGCTGATGGGTGGGGAGAGGAAATCCAACACTCTCACGTTTTCCCAGTTATCCATCACTGTGTCAAGTGCCGCACGTCTTCCAGTGGGAATATGGGTCGGGATAATCAAAGTCTCATTAGAAACATGCATGTTTATGTTGTAACATGGTTTTTGTGCATAGGGAACAATCAGACTTTGAAAAAAACTTTTCTTATTTTTTTTACATTAAACATTTTCTGATGCCGTTTAATTTTTTTCTGTTCGTTTCAGATATGAAAACATGTTCCCAAGGAAGACACTTTGCTCGGGCAGCAACAGCCCACTCGCTCAGGCGCATTTATACTTGCACAAAATCAAGCTTCTCCAGGGCAGATGGTGCCTTATAGCATTCGCACATTTGGCTCTTGAAGCTATGAGCTTGGAGAAGGAAGAAGAGAAAGGATGGGGAGGATAAAAAAAAAAAAAAACAGGGATGGAGGGATGGAGGAAACTAAGCAGGCTGTTGCACCCCTGGAGGGGAGAGCAAATCTGCTTTGTTAGGAGACCGGCGTCGAGACCTCATTCTCTCAGCCCCTTCCTCCTGTCTTTCTTCTATCACCAGCCTTCATTTTTCTCCATGTTCCTCTCACCCACTCCTTCTTAGTTTCTTTTTTTTTTTTTTTTCCTCAAGACGTTTACACGTTTTTGCCATCCACATGCATGGCCACAGGGTATGGGTGAGGTGAAATGGAAGGGAAAGCGGTTGATTTCAAATGCACGTTCCTTCAGGAAGGGTGGGGGGGGGCAGCAAGGGGAGATCTGCACAGCTACAGTACAAGAGACCAGTAAACAACCACAGAGAACACGGAAGGGGAATCTATAAAAAATGATCTGAAATATGACCTAAATAAGAAGCACACCCCCTCCTTGGTTCACTCTTTGTCCCAGTTCAAGTATGTGTTTCTCCGTGCGCATTAACTCTGTGTGTGTGCATTGTCTCTAAAGGAGACAGAGGGATGTGGTCCATACGGGTCTGCTGACCAGAGATAGCACTCTGTTGCTGCCTCGTCACACTGATCTGCTCAACCTCACCCACAGTGAGGTGGGCGCACATACAAACACACGCACACGGACACAAAAATACACAGAAAATCCACCTGTTTGCCTCTCGCTAATCATCCCCCGTACAAAAGGCCTCCATCATGATTTCAGAACAAACAATAACCAACTTCTGAGAAGCACAGCGGAGACTGGACTCTGACCGGTCACAGCTTGCTGTCTTTGATGACTTACATAATGTACTTCAGTGATTAGGATGGAGTTCGAATGGACCAAATTCACTGTCCTACTTTCTCAACACCAACAACATTTGTCTTTCACTTAACAACATTTACAGTTGCGTACGTATATGACTGTTCTCCTCTCTTATGTGTAAACGCTGCAGGACATGTCACAGAAGTTTGCATTTGTTAGGTTGAGTGTCATTTACACTGCACACAGTACAAATTTCTACACCTTTAAGGTTTTGTAGATCAGCATTTAGGTTAAAAAAGACAGAAATTGACTAAATTTTTTTAGACAGTGACGTCATTAGAAACATGAGTTAGCAGAGAATCCCTACAAGTAGATATCCTCCTTTTTTAATTTGAGCTTTTGTAGGTTTTTTTAATCTCATTACATAGATCTGCATTAATGCAGGAAGATCAGAAAAGAAGACAGTATGTGCTCTTAGTGCCTCAGGAGTCGAAAACATACCTTTTCAGTCTTACTTGAACCAAAAATTATATAACCTGAATGTCCTGCAGAGTGAAACCCTGTCCTCATCTTACCACCATAGAAAATCAGTTATCTCATGTACAGTATCTCCAGGCAAGCCAGAGCTCAGAGAGGAGTGAATGGAGATAACAGAAGGATGAGTATTATTGCAGTCCAGTGAGTACAGGAAGACAAAGCGGTGAATAGGAGAAACTGAGGACGCACACCTGGAGAAAGAGAGACTATGGGGCAGATGAAATGTCACTCTCCTTGGATCGACAGCTTATCATCTCTCTGACTAATGCGGAAATGTCAGGCAGTGACTCGGAATGACACATACAAAGTTAATATTTCAAATTTATGTCATATTAGAAACTTGTTCCAGTACAAAAACTGTTTGGGTCACATCTACCAAACTAATTCTTAATGAGGTGATCACAAAGAGGCTGAACAGTGTTCAGCTAACACATTACAAAGCTGAAGGCCACATGACAATATATGACATGATACCAGTCTATGTGGTAGATCTTGAGATATTTGACAGCATAAATGAAAACTTTTAATCTGAAATTCATAGACTGTAGTCTCCACCACGTGACTCATAGATTTTTGAAGAGACATTGTGAAGGTCAGTGTGGAGGCTCCAGTAATCACCACGGCACTTGGCAGCTTAGTCACTGGCTTATTGTTTCTGTATGGAGTTTGCCTCTTTGGACACATCCTCTGGGCATCATATTTTCATGTCAATCCATCAAAAACCAAAAAATATTAACTTGCTAGTGACGTTACAGAACAAGGTTAGTGGTTCCCCAAAGTCATCAACCTTAAGGAACCATGAAAGTATGAAAATATCAAGCAAAATATCATGGTTAGCCAAAAGTTTTTGAGATATTCCAGTCTGGACCGAAGTGGTGAACTGATCAACAGAAGCCACAAGAAAAAGGTAAAACAACCCCTCAACTGTAGCATCAAGATTGAACTTATTGCACTGAAACAGCCTCTCTGCTGTATCCCAGTGTAAAGATGAGAGAGGTATGGAGTAACCTCTCATCTTAAGATCAATAGTAGCAGTCATAAACAACAGACTGATTAATATAACAGTATCGTAAAACATTTTGAAATGGCAGAGTCATAACCTGGAATTCCTCATGGGGATCTTGAGGCCAGATCTCAAGTTACCTCTTTGTTGCAGTACACTCAAGACAGGTCAGGTCACTTAGACGCAACCTTTCACCACCACACTGAATAATTCAGGAGGGGCCATGAGGCTGTGTGTATGTGTGTGTGTGTGTGTGTGTGTGTGTGTGTGAGCGAACCTTGTTGGACTGTGGATGTTTAGGAATCAATTCAGTAGAGTGTGAGTGTGCAAAGATGGGCGCTAACAGAGTGGTTTCCTCTGTCGTCTTGGAGAAGCCTTGTGGCCCACTTAGGATCAGCTTACAGACGTTTGACTGAGAGTGGATGGGGGAGGGGGGGGCTGACTCAGTGTTTCACGGATGCCGTTTCCTCGCTCCTGTGTTTGAGTGTAACAGCAAGTGAGCCCTCATCCACCTGTTGATTCTGCTGAGAGATTTACATTAGACTCTCATGTCAGTTTTCGATGCATTACAGCTTATCTGCACGTCCTGCAAAATGAGCCTTTTATCTTTTCTGCAAGTAAAAGACTTGTTTATCTGGAGCCTTGGGAGCAGATGAATATCCAATCCAAACAGACCTGTCACTGTTGATTTTTCATATCATAATAATACCACCACTCTGATGTGTGGGCGGATGATTTACATAGTGCCAGAGCTGCCGTAGTGCTCGTGCCGATACGTACAGAATGTGTACAAATATGACTCACTACACTTAGTGCATCATCCTCCTCCTCTTAAGGATTTCCTGTGAATGCATACATGCGTGCCCATGCTGAGTGAGACAATCTCGGTCAGTAATGTATCCTGCAGACACATAAAGTGGGATGGGGTGATGTGATGCTTAAAACGGTCTTAAAAAATGACAAGAATTTACTGTTCAAGCTGCCATCAAACCACCAACCTCGCTGTCAAGCTGTCTGCTGTAGTTCATTGTCGTCTTAGGTTGAACTAACGTCAGTCCTCCAATTACAGATGACATAAAGCTCTGGAGTTACATTGCACAGGTACACATGGTGCACCCATACATCTAAGTGTCATGAATAATGACTGCTGGAATGAAGTTGAGGATGATACACTGGATGATACACTTTGTTAACTCCCTCTCTGGTTTACTCTCTCATCAAATCCTCTGCAGGGCTCCACCTGTTTTTTATTTTGACCGTTTTTGACCTGGCCTCTTGAGGAGATGATCATAATGTAGCTTTTTTAAGGTATGAGAATCAATCTGAAATGAGAAATGGTGACTCATAGCAGCAGAATTACAAATAAATACAATATATCTGCATCCTCTTTTAGCTCAATATTGAATTATTATAGCTGGCATATTTAACCCCAGCTGTGTCAGCAAAATGATGACTCCACACTCTACCTGCAAAAAAACAAATGGCAGGCAGATAGATTTAGTTACTGGTTGATAAATATTAACAAAAAATACCTAAAACTAAACTAGTATATGACTAAGTCAGTGGAAACCATTGATGAGGTGGTGAATATGATTAAAAATGGCCATTAATGCCTTATCATAGCTTTTGGACAAATGTATTTTTTTGAGAAAGATGTTCCTCTGCTTTACCCAGAGTCAGGTAATAACATCAATAACAAGGAAGGAAGAGTATTTCAGTAGCCTAATTAAGCACAGATAGTTTTGGTAGACTAACATTAAGCTGTGCGCTATAAAAACCAAACAAGAAGCCTTTGAGCAACTCCAGTTCGGTCTTACACATTACTTGTCTCTTATGCTTTGTCTTGTGTATGTTGCAAAAAAGTGTTGCAAGATGCATTGACAATAAACTCGGGAGCTATTTCTCTAAATAAGCTGTCAAGACAACATGCAGGCTGGGTGCTTTTTTTCAGTTTTTGGAAGGTGTATATTTTCACTGTGGATGGTTACTAGCTGTCTGCTTCCAGCATTTAAGCAAAGTCTTACTTAAGACATGGTGAACCTGTCGCTGCTAAGGATACAAAATCCTAATTTCAGAAAAACTGTCCTGTTTCAGATCCTGCCTTATAGCTCCCTGACAGTTTTTTCGCCAGGTACTCCCTGATCTAGATCACCCAACTCTTTTTTCTTTTATTTCTCTGCATCATTATCCTCATTTTCTCCAACATATCCTGCGACCCCCTCCACCCTTTCCCCCACTTTCCCTCCATGTCACAGTTGAGAGTGAATAATTCATGTTTGCGCTGCTTGCTGGTGGAGATGAATCATGTGAGAAGAGCAGGATACACGTGCTCATCTCAGAGCAACTCTTCTCTCCAGGGACTCCAGGACAGCGTAGGGGGGAGCCACTGTGTTGCTGCACGGCTTATTGTGAAGGCTGCTGCTACTATTCCGTCCAGGCTGCATAACATTACTATCCCTGCTTTCATGACAGCAGCACGTGAGCTCTGACTCCAAAGCTGAAGCATGAAGCCGTCCTCAGGGACCAAAGCTTCTCACTACATATCCGCTCTGCCATGTATAGCATGAATCATGAATTAGCTCATAATTTAACCCTTTTTACATGTTTGAAGTCATGTTTTGCAAGTCTCAATTAAATCTCAAGACTTGGCTCTAAAGGAAAATCATGACTAACAAACCCAAAGTCAAGTCTAAAGCCAGCAATTTAGTGACCTAAACAGTAACAGATTCAGGCTAACTTTACTGCTAACAACCAACAACCGAAAGCTTACCTACAAACTGCAGATTTTTTTTTGTTCAAATAACAAAATTCTGGCTAATCTTGGATGCAAAGATTTTGTCAAGTGTGTCTCTTTTTTGCTAGTGTTCGTACCAGTTTTCATGTGTTTTGCGTGCGTGTTATTTTGTTTGCCTGACCTCTGCAGTCCTCTGATGCTTACATTCAGTCTGATGCACATGTGTATCTCACATGAAAGAGCAACACACTTGAGTTTTGATGAACCCTAAACAACAATAATTCATAAGAAGGGGCCATCACTGTTATTTTGCTGTCACACTGTTGTATCAGACTGCATGGCTGAGCAGCAGACTCTGTGCACACAGAGATACATGCAATGCATGTTTCTGATTGTATAGATGCTGATTTGAGGGACTTTGGCATTTGACAGATATACAGAAATGTCCCTTTATGACAGAGGAGGTGTCTCATCCTGTAGGATTTGGAGGAATCTAATGGCAGAAAAGGGAATATTTACAATATATCAGTAATCATTGTATTTCATTATTGGCATTCACCTGAAAATAAGTATTGTTGAGTTTTCACTACCTTTGCTATGTACAGAGGGGGTGAGAACTGCCTTGTTTCTACAGTAGCCCAAGCTCTTGAGCAGGCCTTTTGAGTTTTTTACTAGTTTCACAAGTTTTTTTTTTTTTCAAACTCCAGCCATTGGTTATTGTAACGCTGAACTCAACTAAGTAATTGTACTGTGTCAGCGGATGGTGCAAAAAGAAAAAGTTGTTTGACAGTGAATATTAAAGGTTATAAATAAAACTGCCAGCTTAGTCTGTACCACATTATACCTCCAGCATCTGCTAATGCAAGAGGGACAGTGAGGCAAATTTTATTATTAAAGGGTGTACATGCAGGCTCTGTACGCACATCAAAAATCTGATTAACCTGGGGCTTCGTTTACAACCTGTATGTTCTGAATCCTTTTGCTCGATCTCCACTTTTTGCAATGTTTACAAAAGAAACCCCAAGTTATAACAAAACATTTTTCACTTCAAAACAATCATGTACTAAGAACAAATACTTTCATGAATTTTACTGTGTTCCTAGAAATGTTTCAATGATATTATATTGGCTGATTGTAAATAGATGATTGTGAGTCATTTAATGAAGAAATTACAAAGACAATCCTAATGATGGAAACAGTCCTACATGATTCAACAACTCTGGCTTCTCAGGAAACTTGAGGAGGTGCAGGTACTGTTGATGGGAATTATAATGGAGTAAATTGTGGTGATATTTTCTTCTAATACTCTTCCTCTCCTCTTTCTTCTCCCAGATTAGTCGCTGTTTGAAGCCTGGGGGACGTTTTGTCTCAGTCACCTTCGCCAGCCCATTCCTCAGGAAACGCCTCTACGCTCGCACAGAGTACAACTGGTCAATTAAGAAATACAGTTATGGAGAAGGCTTTGAATATTTTGTGTATGTGATGACCAAAGGAGAGGAGCTCAGCACAGAAGATGCAGCTCTGGAGAAAAAGCTACTGGAAGATACCACATCCCCACCTACCAGCGTCCCAACGAAACAAAATGACAGCGAGGAAGAGTTCCTGTCTAATATTAACTTGTGAGATAACTGGAATATCTGAAAGAATCTTAGGACTAGATTATTCCTGAGATTTATGAGCATGCTCTGTGCTGTGATAAAGAGCTCAGAAGCTCAGACTTCTCCAACCTCACACTCACTACAGAATCTGCCTCTGTTTTTATGCCGTACTGTTATTACGAGATTTGACTATAATGGATTTTTAATTGCAGTCTTTGTATGGAAGTTCATCTGCTGTCATCTATGAGAAATGATAACAGTGAACTTGTTTTATACCTGATTAATATTATGCACCACCAGGGACACTTAATAATAATAAAAAAAATGTTATATTTCATTTTCTGTCAAAATAACGATTAATAATTGGGTAAACATTGTGTAAGTGCAGTTAAAAAGGTGCTGAAACATGACAACTAAATAGGAATGTTCTTTTTTAGCTATTCAGATTTTAAAAATATATTGAACACATCATCTTTACTACATGGATGCTTGAATCCAGAAAGTAAATGCACAATATTTTGCAATTGTTGGACACATTTATATATTTTAGGGAAAAAAATCAGGTCTCGGACTTAAACAACAAAAAAGAGGTTATTTAGATGTACGTTTACATTTGCTGACAACAGTTAAACAGGAATGTTCACTAAACATTGGAGAGACACTACAAAGTGGTTGTGCCAAATAAGGAAATAGTTAAAACAATCAAACCCCAAACCACCCAAACACCAAAGAAAAAGACCTAGCTAACTTTTGAAAAACTACTTGTATTACAGTAGTGACTTTCAAACTTTTGTTTTAGCAAAAATCACCTCTATGTAAGAGCAGCCCCAACTTACCTTGACCTTTTCCCCACTACATACCTTTAATTCAAACAAAGCACCATCTACTGCTGTCAATATAACGCATTCTTGTGGCTACCAGGTCTCCTTGTTCACTGGTGACCCAGGTGGTGATTTGGTTCCTCAGACTCAAAATGACCAATAAATGGTCAGACCTGGAGTAAAGTTGGAAAGCATCCCATCAGTCCCTCAGCAACCACAGAAAACAGTACTTCTGACTGGCGTCTTAAACCATCACTGCCTTGTTTTATGAATGTTTTTATATTGTTTATGCAGTCAGCTCAAATGTGACTGTTGGAGTGATTTGTAGTAATGTTAACTATGACTCATCAGAGTTTTTCCTTCAGTCTCTGTCATAATTTTCGGAAGCAGCTGTTATCAGCTTCTGTTCTTGTGCAGTTCATAATGGAAACTTTTATCTTTTATAAAGCAATTTTAAATCCCAGTGTCCTCAGCTCTTCTGTCTGCATATATATCAGAAAGATTCAGCAGTGCTGCAGCAAAAAAAGACTGCCAGCGTTGCGCTATTTGCAAGACAAAAAACCGGCATGTTGAGACACGGTGCTGAACAGCAGCACCGGCCTGCATGTAAAGTCAGTGTTAAAGTCTATTACTATGTCAGTCAGAGTCTCCCCTTCTGCTGAGGTTGTCTGCATCTGTCCCATGTCTGCATTTGATTCCAGACAAAGGCTGCTAATGAAGATTCACGGTGTTTGACACACCTGTCAAGCACACTGGAGCTGCGAATGGACACACGCACATGTACATACAAGCAACGGCTCGCCCTGCAATGTTATTTGTTGCAGAAACATGAGATGAGTGTCTGATCCTGTGCTTTCTGCTACTTAAATATAGACCAGAAAGTGAGAGAGAGAGAGAGAGAGAGCCAGGCAGGCGCACAGACAGGCAGGAAGGCTAGTGACTGGAGGGGGGGACCACGTTGATAAAGTAGAAATCATTTATTTTTAATTCTCCACTGAGATCTAATTACTGCCTATTTTTAAGACAAGAAAAAAAGGTGTGTGATTTTTCAGATGAGTCCTCTTTCATACCATGAGTTTTCACTGGTGTAACATGGTGGTTTGTTTAACTTAACCAACAGTGGTGAAAAAAAAAAAAACACAAGGTCTGATGAGTAACTTTTTCTGTAGCTTTTAATTACATCACAGGTTACTCAGTTGTCATGGAACTGTTTATTCCCTCCACCCCTGAGTTTTTGTTACTCATGTCGACGCTGTATAGAAATGGACAACATCAGTCTTGGTGCTGTCATTTCTTTCTGCCATGTTTGAATTCAGCATTCGGTCTCTTCATTGTGCTGTAAGAAGGAGCTCCCTTCCCTGTTGTTGTCCCCATGCAAACCTCTTCAA
>JAUZTA010000005.1:9955965-9967594 GCA_034780835.1 Ctenochaetus striatus | reverse complement strand
AGCCTCACCATGTCCAACGTTGCTCTCCTTCTCTGCCATTTTCTCAAAGTCCCTTATAACTGAGCGAGCAGTCAGCTGATGAATAATTTCCTCCCATGGTTCCCCTCCTCTTCCCTCTTCCTCTCCTCCTCCTACACATCCCTCAAGCTCTGGCGTCTCCTGGCTGTCTGTGGTCCAAAGGTGCCCCAAGTCCACAGTGACCTCCCAGGAAACAGGTCTGTCACTCAGCAGGCCATGAATTCGTGAGCGGCACTGACCCGGCAGTGGATCCTCGGTTGGAGCAGCAGTAAAAAGGTACTCTGGGTCTGTGAAGCTGTCCCAGTCCAGAGGAGAGGCAGGGAACAGCAGTCCATCTGAGGGTCAGAGTGAGAAAGAGAGAGATAAGAATATGTTGGAAGCAAAACAGGAAGGATAGCCCTGATTCTCTAAAGAACTAAAGCTTACTGGAGTCAGTAAAGCTCCTGCGAGACAGTGTCCCTCTTGATGGGGGTTTCGTCTCTCCATCGCTTTCGTCCAGCCTCCCTCCAAGCGTTTGGTCGAAGGAGACCCTCTCCAGAGCTCTCCTCAGACGGTGCATCTCCAGCTCCCCCTGGGGGGACGAGAAGCTCCGAGCTGCCATGGTCGAACGGGCCAGTGCTTTGTGTCTCCTACGACTCTCCTCAATTCCATCCAGACGTCCACTCTGGTTCTACAGTAAGGAAAATTAAAAAAGTTTATAAAATAGTTCAGATTTAAAGATGTTATGGTCATCTGTCTTAACTGTCAAATTGTGATATTTTATGCATGTCACAAGTAATGAATTCCTATATAAAGTAGAAAAGTACAGTAAAGTACAATCTTTTTCAAAAAACTTTTTAACAACCCTTAATAGTGATTTTTGAATGAGTAAGCTAGAGATTGTGCCCCTCTCTCAAAGCACAACATGTCTTGTGGTTTCATTGTGTTCTTGTTTACTGTGTTGGTGGATAAATTGGTGTCTTCCAGTTTCTACAATAGATTCCTCCCACTACTATTGTTGCAATTTGTCACAATGGGTAGAAAAAGATAAAAAGTGTCTTTGATTAACAAGACGGATAGATGGAAAATTTTTCTGCGGTCAAACTTTTTCAGAGCAGTAGTGGAGGTATCTAAGATTTTCCAGGTGGAAAAACTGCTTTAAGTTGATTATGTTGCAGTCAGTCTTACCATCTCTGCCACGTTATCAGGAGTTTCTGAGAGGTTTTGTTGCCACGCAGAGTCTGCCCAGCGAGACAGGGATGATCTCTGCTCTGGGGGAGGCATTTTCTCGAGGCCTTGGGGTAGAGATCCTGTATCCAGCACTAAGCCGGAGGAGTGAGGGTCAGGCAGAAAGACCCCACCTGCAGACTCAGAGTTGGACGAGGTGTGTATGTGTGAGTGGGACTGTGTTTGTAGACTCCGCTCACTGCTGAGGGAGCAGCGAGTAAGGACATACTGCTCCTGGATGTAAGAGCGCTCCTGGATCCTCCTCCTCACATCACTGGACCAGTCCAGCTCCACACCTAGAGTAAATATAAGCTAAACATTAGCCACAATAGCATGAAGGGCATAGATTTTGCATAGTGGTAACGATTCATTGATGAGCCACAGACCTGGGCTGGGACCAGGGTCTGTGTCTTTGGCACATGAGAACTCAGAGGAGATTTCTCTGGAAATCTCCCTCAGTGCCTCCTCCAAGTCGGCGCCGTCTGCACATGTCACCACGGGCATTAACTCAGAGGCAGGAGGAGGTGAAAGCTCGTCATTTGACTGACCAAAGACTGAACCAGTGGAGCCACGATGAACTCCTTTATAGCCTCGTCCTTGAGACTATAAAAATAAAACAGTTAGGTTAGATCTGTTTTCCTGTTTAGACACACACAGTTATACTTTTAATGAATGTATTGATGCATACCTCTGCCTTTTTTGCTTTGAAATTTGTCATATCGTACAAAGTACAATATCCAATCAGACGACTCCCAGGGTAGAGTGGAGGGATTTCACTGGGTGAAAGAAAAGCCTCCATGTTTTCTGGCAGGTACCAGTCAATCCGTACGTCAGTCAGTACAGGTTCAAAGGCCTTTTTTAGAGACTTGATTAACTGGGAAGAAAGATTGCTCACAATATTAGTAAATAAAGACTTTACAATATATTTTAACAACTAATAAGTGACAACAGAAGATGCATTCAGATTCTAATTTGGTCAATCTAAGTTAAAGTAAAGAAGTAGCCAAAATGTTATCTTATTATAACACTTTATAATATAGTAGTGAGTTTTACAAATTGTTTTTTATGATAAATCTAATCTAGATGTTGACTTGTAAGTGTTGTTTACAGATAAATTAAGTAAAGTAAAAAGATAAATAAGTATTTCCCTCTGAAATGCACGATAAAAAGAAGTACCTCAAAACTGTATGTAAGTAGAGGAATATATTTAACTTTTTATCACTGCTGATGGCTGTTGAAATGCTCCAAGGTGAATATGAATTAATAAAGTTAAAGCTGTTTATCACTCAAATTAAGATCATACTTATCACTCTTTTGCAACTCATATTTTCTCCAACAGGTGGCAGTGCTGCTGTGTTGCTGACCTTGGGCTGGAGTCTCTCTTCATCATCTAAGAACGCTGTAGTCCCTCCTGTCAGTTTGGCAACGCCCTGCAGGAGTCTCCTGCAGGCTCGGGGACCAAGGCCCAGGCCAAAGCATCTGCAGAGGAGATGCAGTATACACATAAACTATTTATTATTAAACTGTAATGGCCCAAAGAGGCTTTTATGTGTCTTGGGAAACATAGTTTTTGTGGTCATTGAGCTGAAAGAACCATTATGTGGGCCCTCAGAGGAATTACAAGCCATAAGGCTAATTAAGAGTTTGAAAAAAAGTAGGGGACAGAATCAGTGGAAAGGCTTTAGATCTAAAGTGTCTTTGAATGCAGCAAGTCTGTCTGGTTAGCAAGCTACTGTTAGCACTGTCTGAAAAAGAAGACATGAAACCGAAATGCAAGACAACAAACATGTGAATAGTGTGCAGAGCAACAGTCAAAAGGCAGTGGGGAAAGTCACTCCTTCAGGAGAATACTAATAAGATATAAATGGAGTTATTGTGAATTGCTAAAGGGTCTTGGAGAAACCAGAGGGGCGTGGCTCTCACTGCAGAGGAGAGCACTTAACAGGATTACTGGGCGGGGTTGAAAAATGTCTCAGCCTTTTCTTTCCCTTCTTTCAAAGCACTCATTCCATCCAGATCTACATTTGCCTGTGTCCCCTCTCTCTAATTCTGTTTCCTGTTCACTTTTCTGCCCCACACATGGTGTCTCGGTCATATTTATCACCTCATTCTGCCAGCACTCACTACACTCCATTCCTCTCTACTTCCTTGTCACACACTTTGATTTAATGTCCTATCACATGCCAGCCAGAGAATAAATCTTTCTTTAGATGCTGCCTGAATTAATGTCCATTTTGTTCATGTTTTCACCTCCAATCCTCCAGTTGAGTTTTAGCTAAGTACCTGCCAGCGCAAGTGTTTCTGCGGACCAGTTCCAGCACTTTGGCCACATTGGTAATGGATCCATCCGTGATGATGAAGACCTGGCGAGGATATGAGCGCTGCATAGGCTGTTGGTACACCCAGGACAGCGCCCCCAGCAGGTTGGTGCCTCTCATGTCGGCTCTCATCCTCTGAACGTACTCGTATGCCTGCATTAAAGTGACCTGTGAACAGCAGAGATGTTATCAGATCTTTGGTGGAGGTGGTGGGAGGCCAGAATCAAACAGTAACACCTGTCCAACTGCATGGCGTCGCCTGCGCAAACACATTCATGTTGTCCGGATAAATTCACTGTTTGATATCAGATGCCCCAATTACCCTGTGAGGGTAGCAGAGAATTGAATCAGTACGTCTCTAATAAAGAGAGAGCAAACATACACACATTAGCACCTGCTTTAAAACCACCTGAAATCACACCGTGGACAAACATCCCTGACAGGAGAGGAGATGGGAGGACATCACCTGCCTTAGTGAAAATGCATGAAAGGTCACCATATGGTCCAGAGTATGTGCAAAGACTGTTTGTCCTTGCAGCTCCTGGTCTGGATAAAACCTGATACTCTGCTACTAAGGCAACCCAAGGAACTGACCTATTGCCTGATTAGACAGTAGACGAAATAGAACAGATAGTCCTGCTTGGTTGAAAAACATCTGCTTTCAGTAAACATGACCTAAAGCTCCATGTGTTGTCTATCACTGAGGAGAATTAATTTTTAATGAAAAATAATGTATTTTGTTTCACAGAAAATCCTACAAACAAGATGCAGATTATTATCTATTCTAAGCGAGGTCTCTGTGTGAAGCTGACATCAGTGCTTAGCTTGCTGGAGGTGAACAGGGGCTTGATGGTGGTGCCGAAGCCCACGATGTTGAGCATGGTGCCAGAGGGGAGGCTCTTCAGCGCCACCACCATGGCTTCCTGTGGGAACAACAAGGGATAGACAGGATAGGGCAAAGATAAATGTACGTGCATGAATTTAAAGAGAAAACTCTGGTTCACTGCTAAGTTCTCACCGTGCCTTCAGCTCACCTTCACACGGTGGATGTTGGTGCCGCTCATGCTGCCACTGCGATCCACAAGGAACAGCAGCTCTCTGGTGGCTTTGTGCACCTCCAGAGGTTCAAACAGCAAGTCGGGACAGAAGTTGAGCATCAAGACGGGGCTGCTCAGAATGTCTTTGTGGTGTCGTTTCCTCACAAACTCCAGCTGCAGGAGCCCAAATGGAACATCAGCATGTGTAAGACATCAAATGCAGATCGAGAGAGATAGTAAAAGCAAGTTTAAGTAATTACCAACCTTCCTTTCAGGTTCTGAATCTTTGCGAGTGCAGCGAATGAAATCCCGGCGGGAAAAGATTTGCTGTTCATACTGACTGAAAGAGAGCCTGCCTCTCTCCAATATGACCAGCGGGCTGTGAGGTTCTGTGAAAGATGTTTGTTAATCCATGTCAAATTTAAATTTCAGGAAAAAAACTAAGAAACTGGAAAGTAGTGCCCATTTTTAAATGCTCACCGCTGAGGTGCAGAATGATCTCTATGTGCCTGTCGTAAGGATGCTCCTGCGCCAAGGTGATGTAGGTAGCAGAGGCACTTTGGGCACTGGGGTCTGCATCCGCCCTCAGAGCGTGAGTGGGACTTTCCAGGCCTACAAACCACATAAGCCAGGAAATATAGCTCATTATGTGTTTCTGACAAAATGCCTTAGTTATTTAAAATGTATGAACAACAGTCATGCATAAAACATTGTAATTTAAGTGTGCTTTTTTTTCTCTCTTTAGCACACACTGATGGAGGATAGTAAGTCCTCCCTCATTCCACTTCGGATTTCGAGTTCTGGCTGAGTTTGGATTCAGACCCTCTCTGCAAACCCATTCATTCAAAATTGTAAATGGATCACCCACTATTGCCCCCATTGAATTTAAGAGAGGCTAACCAGCCAGTAAGCAGGCCCCTCTGACCAGCAGCTGGAAGTTGAGTTCATAAGGTGCCAGGTTGGCAGCTGGACTGGTGAAGATGGCATGAGCACACTGCTGCTCAGAGTCAAGGGCTCGGTCTTGTTTTCCTGAGGTGGCGCCAAAACAGCTGGTTGGTCTGAGGAGGAGAACAATAGGCAACATTTAATCTACCGAAATGTACAATTATGTAAAACAATGCTTTTAGTTTAGTCATAAATACCCATTTTCCTCAAATTTCCCGCCATTTTCGCTCTTGCTTGAAGTCATCTGGCCAGTGACAATCGGGGTAAGCAGGGTTGGGTAAATGATGCGGATCGCTCCGTTTTCTAATGTTGGGAGTTCTAGTGTGGTGCTAATGACAACTGACACGATATCCATGGGACCGATGACGCCTGTACCCACGATGAAGGTGGTTCTTTCAAGGTCTTCATCCAGAATGAGGTGTCCTAACGCAGAAACACGACAGTTACTCAAATCATTAAACAGTTCAAACAAACAAAACGGATTATAAAACAAAGACTGGGGTGTGTGTACCAATAATTTCTTTGTAAGTCCAGTACTCACTTATATATTGAGATTTATTTTTAGAAATAACATTTAAAAACGAGAAGATGACCACCATTTCTTCAGCAATCACAAGACAAATAAAAGCATAACCCTCCTTCTTTTGGGATTTTTGTAACATTCAAAATATAAAATCATCACTGAAATCAAAACAATCTAAAGCTGCAGCTGCCTGTATCAGAGAAATGGCTCCACTTACATGATACCACTGTTCCTAATTTAACACTGAGCACTTCATGTTGATATATGTTTCTACTAAGTAAATGCCATTTCACCATTAGGCAGGCAGCCAAACCTATTTGACTCCCTTGTCTGTCCTTTCCATCCTCAAGTGAGGCTGAGACAAGTCAAAGTAAGGACTCACTGTGGCTATATTTGTATTTATGCAGACAGCAGATCATTACAGCAGAAGACAGCAGTTGAATATGTTGTCCCTGCTACATTATGGTATACAGTGGGGTTTTTTTATTGACAAGCAAACACAAGCAGCCTCATTAGCTTCAGGTTTCTAAAGTGAATTTCAAATATGTATTTTGTAAGCACTGAGAGACATTCGTTCCTATTCAGAAATTCTTCAGCAGACCTGGATTTTGCACAGCTAGAGTATCTGCAGAGCTCTGATCCAGTGACTGATGCTGTATCCATTAATTAACTAAATTGATCTCTGTGGAAGCCTGGGTGATGTGTGGGCTCAATGCATATCTTATTTGCTGGGGCTTATGAAGAAATTTTTGATAAATGTCTGGGAGCCACATTGTAAGAATTTTTTTTTCTACACAGCATCCCTTCATCCTTCCGCCTCACCATTTGTGCATTGCATGTCGAGGCTGGAGCTCCCACAGCAGCCCCACTCGCGTCCAGTCCCATAGTGGCCATCGAGACCTGATGCGGCGCAGCAATCCAAACAGCAGTCCTTCAGTTTCCCTCTGCTCTGGATCTGGACCCCCACCAACCGGCCTGCAATCACAGCCTCAAAGCCCACCACAACCTCCTTTTCCCCCAGAGGGTACACAAACACTCCTAGATGACAGAAAACAATTTGACAGACAAAACAGTGATTTTAGACTTTTGCTTTAGTTTAGAAAAAAAAACATCTGCACAACATCTAGCACATAAAATTTAAAAAAAGGAATTACTTTCATAACAGCATGAAAAAGATCTGCAATTACCAGATAACTGACTTTGCTGAATGTTTTCTTTGTAGTTACTTGTGACAAAATTATTTCCTACCAAATAAATCTATTTTTATAGCTGAAAAACTGACATTTTTGCAAAGAATCTTTTTATTTTTTTCATTTAAGATGGTAATTAAAATCTGTTTACTGTTTTAGTCAACCTTGAATCAACATCTTTCCACTAAGATACGTCATTTATTCTTAATTTATTTTGTTGTTTACACACTGCCATGTCTGTGAGATCCAGCAGTACATCTCTTATTTATTCCTCACATGACTTTTTTTTTTAACTTTTAGTTTCAGAATTGTAGAACTTTTTAAAAAAAATCATGCATGCCTGGATTGAGCTGGCAGTGAGAAATATTCAGTTGTTATACGACAAACACTGCTGGTTTTAGGATTAAGTAAAGACTACTTATTTTTCCTCTTAGTCCAGTCTTTATCACAGGTTTCTTTATTTCAAAACAAAGACTAGGATTGTTTTTTTGTTCTAAGAGTGTATCATCCAATTACTGACCCTCTACTGGCTCTACACCAGCATTAGCATAGGTAAGCTGCGCTGTGATGCCCAGGGAGCAGCCATTGGCACAGGATTTGATGCAGGAGGCCTTGAGGAGCAATGGTTCCCAAGTAGAGCAGTTTCTCAGCCCCACCATCTTCACAGGGCTGCAACAAGCCTCGACTCTGCCGGTTGCATGAGAACACAGGTACAGAGACCCGTGAAATGGAAGAATGTGTGACTGTGCATTTAAATTCTCTCATTTTCCATTCAAGGCACAAACACAGTGATCTTTTGTAAATCAGACCTGGGTTTTCCTGCATTGATTAAAAGCTTCTAAAATGTCAGATGCTTTGATATTATTATGAATATACGACTGCTAGTTTCCTTTTTATATGAATATTCTCTTGGACATGTAGCCAAGCTATCATCTCCTCTGGCTCTTAGCAACCAACTGTGATAGTTTAAATGTAAGAGGCTTGGTTAATCATTAACATTACAGATCAGCTCTTACTACACTATGCATCATTCCTCACGTATTCAATCAGTGGCAAACCTGTATGCAAATCCACACACACTTACAACTATTGTCTTACTCTTACTTAACTTCTCTCTCAGCCAACTTCAAAAAGTTAGATGTTAAAACAAAGTTTAAATAAAGTCAATAAGCCGTTTTTTTTTTTTACCTAAACTGAAACTTAATAACAAACCAGCTAATCACAGTTTCCACTTATGTAACCTGGGATGTGTGCAATAACTCTCCCTGACTACTTAATAACTTTAAGTGCAGCAGGTGCAGAGACCAGCGTGCAGATCGCAGCTTAATGAACTGCACACAAGTGTGTGTATCGATGCATCCGTGTGTTTGTTTATGCGCACATGCGGGCATTTGTGTACCTGTGTGTGTTTGCTGTGGTCCATGTGATGGTCTTTTTACATCTATCTCTCTAACAAGATCAACAGCCTCCATCTGGCTACCGTGCTGTGAGCTCATAACAGGCAAATAAATGCCTGGTTTGTTAAAGTGGGGCAAACTGATGCCGTCAGAATACCAACAAAAGGAAAAGTACAACATGGTATCCCTCTGTGGACAGCTGAGACTCCAAACTGTGGCTGATGAACGAGCCTAACGGACTGAATTTCTAGCTTTGTCACTGAGAAAAATGATAATGTGTTAGGAGTTGTATGTGTTCGAGTGTGAGTGTGCACGTGTGGCTTTAATTACAGTATAATAACACAATGGTACACAATGAGTCACGTGAACAGCAGACATACTAACCTTTGTGAAGTTCTTTCTTAAACTCAAATGCAGATTTTTACAAAAATATTACAACATTAAGTAACATATTTTTCCACAAGTTAGTGCAACAGCTGTATGTTTTTTGATAAAATAGATTTTCAAAAGGTAACCCAAACCTCACAGAGTGAAAATTCTGCTTTTCCTCTGTGAGGTTTAATTATTCTGTCTGGGTGTTCGCAGTAGCATAGCTGGCAAAGAGTTTGCTCTGAGCAGCACTGCAGTCCCTTCATGTCATTTACAAGCTCCAGATAACAAGCAAAATAACCACCAAGGCACACTTACTGTACTGTTCAGTGCAGCGCCTGATGATTTGCCTCTGCGTCCAGCCACTGCATCACTCCACCGTCACATCTGCTCGCAGGTTTCCCAGTGATACAGCGGCAGGAGTTCTCCTGTTAACAGATACTGCTCTCTCTGTCTTTCTCTCTGTCCGTCTCCCTCTCTCTCTGTCTTTCTCTCTTTCTCTCTTTCTCCACCAGTTGCCCTATAAGGAAAGCAATCATTTCACAGAGTGGAGTCAAAACACTGATGGATATCAGTTTCAGTTGTTTTGACAAATTATTTTTTTTGTGTAGCCTGCTATGGGAAATGGAACCAAAATCTTGAGTACCCGCATAAAACTGTTTTTAAATATATGTTAAAATAAAAAGTCTCTTTCAGAAGAGCTGAAAACAGCGTTGCTGTGATCACTCACCAACATGCAGCTCTGCACTAACCCACATTTCCTGACAAGTGAAATGTCATTTGCTTACCTGCTGTGACCTGAACCACAGAGCTGATCAGACAATATGATCCTGAACCTGCTGCTCAGGCACAAGCTAATACACAACGGTGAGTGAGGCAGAGCCTGCTTTTCATCCAGACAATTGGCTGTGATGGTAGCAGCACCATAATTCATGGCTAATGGCTGGGCCAGAGGGGGGAGGGAGGACGGTGTGTTCTGCTTCTGCCAACAGGTCAGTCGGACAGCAGCAGCAGCAGCAGCAGCAGGCGTGGGTAGGTGAGACCAAAGAAGCAGCAAGTTTTTGTCTTCCAGCCTTTATTTTATTGGTGCAAAGCCAAAATCTTAGAAAAAATTGTGCGGCTACTTTAAAAAACAAAATACATATGAGAAAATATCAAATGTCAAGCAAGGAATAAGACATTTGACCATGAATAACTATTTTGCAGCATGTTGATTTAATCTGTTTCTTCATAGTTTAAACATAAAATTTATAAAATTTTAACAAAAGCAGAAACTTATTTTCTTATGACATATAACAAAAATTTAAAAAAAAAAAATTCATTTAACATTAAGTTGCATAAAATGTACAAAGTAATCATTTGACTTAGTTGATGGAGTTTATGTTTCTTAGTTGGTCATAAATGCAACTTTGTCCGATTTACTGCTGCGTTTGCAAAGATCACTGAGGGCAGAAATGACTCTCTGTGAGTTGCTTTCTTTTATAAACAATGAAAAATATGAAGTTGAAGATAAAGTTTAATCCATGTTGTATTTTTTTAATATATTTAATCTGCATTTGTTTAGCTTCATATTAAATTAATAAAAAATGTTCTTAAGGTGGTAGTGGCAGTTTCTGTGAGTTTATGGTGCTACAGGATGAAAGTTACATACAGTATCAGAGCTTTATGGCTTTAATGTTTGTTTAAAAACCTATTTTAAGTGGTGCAACAATTAAATAGCACGTGAAACAAAAAAAGTTCTTTTTGCTCATTTAAACATAAAACAAAGCATTGGGAACCAATGACACAAGATTTTTCATCTTTATTTGGCTTGCAGGTGTGTGTGTATGTTTCAATGTGTGTGAGAAATGCAGGAGGACAGAGAGACGAAGGGGCAGCTAAGGACAGAAGAGTGAGATTTTCTCTTCGGATTTTTTAGCCGGGGAGTAATATTCTTTTTGTTTTAATATGCCTCACGCTTTTTATAGTACTACATAATAAATGACATTCTTTATATAACATATAAGATTTTTTTTTTTTTTTGCACTTTAAAGACAGCAAATGGTGCACATCAAAATGAGCTAAACACAAAAACATATTAAACTTCAATATTTTGATTTGAGCAAGTTAGTATGAGTTTATCAAAAGGTCTTTCAAAGGTGAAGCATATCAATAAAATCCTGTGTTTGCACCTGTATGTATGGAACTGGGTAATAGCACTTCTGATCTTTGTCCAATACTGCCCCCATGTGGCCATTTTCATGTTTATGTCATGATAAATTATCATAACCATATAAAAATAGTGCATGCTTCACATTATCATCTACTCTTATTGTTAATCTGCTGGACATTTTTTTATTATACTATTTTCATCACAATCAAGTCAATAACACTCTTTATCATTTTTTGCTAAACAAATGTTCACATTTAACCACAAGCTCTGATAGCTCATTCATAAAAATCCAGTTAAAAGTTTACCGGACTAACTTATGTGTTTCATTTCCTGTCACCAGGCTCAGGCTCCCATGCAACAGAAATGTGTTCTTTAGCATCTTCCTCTTGGAAAATGAGCCAAATCCAACTAATTTTTAGGTTGAAAAAATAATTCATCTCATATTTTTTCTTTTAATAAACATGAAAAATAATC
>JAUZTA010000005.1:9942535-9953916 GCA_034780835.1 Ctenochaetus striatus | reverse complement strand
CTCATGTTGGCCTCTTTGTGTTCATGAAAATGCTTCAACAAAATGAGTTTCAGCTGTGAGTTTAGTTTAATAATATATAAAACTCTTATTTCTTTAAACTACTTGAGATTGGTTTTACTGAATGATTTTATGCAATTAAAATTTTATGACAACACAAAGGACCTCTGTATATAAATTATTATCATTATCAAAGTCAATATAAACTTAACTTTATCATCATTTAAGTGAAGTGGATATTTTGTTATTGAAGAGTTGGTGGCTAACGTGCATGCAATGACAGTTTTGTGATTGTTTAGGTCATAATAGATCTAATTAACAACATGTCTAACAATGACCCAATACAGGCCTGTCAGACGAGCTGCTTCTGCTTGACTATTGTCAGGGGGGTTCAAGTGTCTGTCTGCGTTGAAATGTTGGGAACCTCTTCTCTCTTGCGTACCCCACTGACCTAGATTTCAATTGTTTTCTGTCCGAGACAATGGGAGAAATGGTTTCATAACCGAACACAATACCTGGGTGTTATTCAACACGATTGTTGTTAAGGTTCTCATTGTGGTGTGATTTTGTGCCGAGCATTGTGTGTTTTCTTTATGTAACCTGCTCAAGCAGCCAGCCAGCCAGAGATGAGCCGGTGCACCCCACAATAAATCTCTTCCAAACGGTCCAACAGATGATTGTGCATCCACATGAAAATCTGCAGGTCAACTAGTCTCATCACTGCTGCTTCAAACACACATCTTGCATGAGTTGACTAATCATTTTAGCAGACGATCTTATTTTCTGAGAAACTCCCCATGTTTCTAAGCTGAGGGACAAATATGTCATTCATAGCATTTCACCAAAAACAGAGGGGAGCTATCACCTGGGCCTGAAAGACTAAATCATCTTTATTATGAACTTCTCCGACTGTTCTCATGAGAGGGCTACAGGCTTGATCAAGGATTGAGGACAATAATCTATACCTTATCTTTAGAAAACAACTTGTGTTTTAAGATTTTTTTTTACTTTCCTGCAAAGCGATGCAGTTTTAATTTTCTTGCACAAACAAAACTGTCTTTGCACCTGTTACACCACCTGAGTGTGGCAGCACAGGTCTTAAAAAAACTAATATACACTGCTTCGCTTAGAACTGAAGTCATAAAACTTTTCTCTTTAGGCAACTATTTTTGTATTGCACTTTTAAAACTAGTGGAATTTTTAAGTGCTTACTTAAGGCTAATAAATGTATTAGACCAACAAACAATCTTGGAAAATAAAAATCGAAATTCAAAAGAGTGTAGTAACAAGATGTCACCAATAAAAGCAAAGCAGAAACTGTCTTATGTTTGGGCACATTTAAGATAATTATTCTTATTGGTTCTGACATGACCAGTTTATCAAACTGATCACAAAAGATCATGAAAATGATGTATTTTAGCCTGAGGTTGCTAAGTCATATAAACGACCTTCACAGGTATGTGACGTACCTAGATTAGTGCTCTATTGAGGAAAGTTCCAGTGGAAAACTCAACTATTTAAGAAAAAACAAATAAACTGTGATAAATTAAAGATTCAGTTATTGCTGATGATGAATATTTACCATATATTAACAGTTAAATTTCCTAAGATCTGACCAGAAATTCTCAAATATAAGTTGTGCACAATCTTTTGAACTACAGAGTTAATGATCAAATGTAGCCAGAGGAGATAAGGTAGAATATCACTGTTTGTAGTGATGAAAACAGGCAGGCGAAGAGAATAAAGAGGCAGAGCGCTCAATGCTTGGTGGATAGATGAGGG
Source organism: Ctenochaetus striatus (assembly GCA_034780835.1). Classification (NCBI taxonomy): domain Eukaryota; kingdom Metazoa; phylum Chordata; class Actinopteri; order Acanthuriformes; family Acanthuridae; genus Ctenochaetus; species Ctenochaetus striatus. The sequence continues at coordinate 9,952,137 of JAUZTA010000005.1, read as the reverse complement.
AAGAGTGAGCAGAAGGCAAATTAATCAAAGGACATCAAAGCGAAATGGACTGAGGGAGGGAAGGAATGAAAGAGTGCCGCCTGTTTGTCCCATGCCGTTCCCGCTCCGCTCCGCCTGAGCTTGCTCTCAGATCTCAGGGCCATTGTGCCGCACGGGTGCATGGAGGGGGCTGGGGCACAATGCACACAATAAAACATATACACACACACACACACACAGACACACACACACTAACCAATGTCTAAAACTAAGGTTTGAAAAGAAATAAATGCAATTTTTCTTGTTATTTACCCATGTTTGACTCGAACTCTGCTCTCTTTATGTGTGTCCTCTTCTTGCATATGTGCACTTACTTATTGTTTTTTCACCATCCAAGCGTTTGAATTCACCAGAACTGGCTTACCACACAGTGGCACATCCTCTAACACGTACTGTATGTTGCTGTCAGTGTGAACTCTGCTGTCACTGCTGGCTTGTGGCAGCAGTGGTCGGCTCTCTTTGATAAAGCCCCGCTCGATTCGGCCGCCACTCTTTATCGTTTAGCCAGTTAGTTGGCTCAAAGTTGACTCCAATTTGTGCTCCTCGTTTGGGTTACTGGTCGGCACAGACTCCATACTGTGCCCACATAGACTGTGACCATGCCCCTGTCTGCTGCCTGCAAAGGTACAGAACATTTTGTTTATATCAGTTTTCTACTCAGATCACTTTCTGCAGACAATTATACCATCCAATGGTGTAATATAGTGTAACACTGATACGCATATTAGAACTTTTAGAATAATTGTTGGGTTGGTATCTGATTTTAGTGTTGTGCAATTGGAATATGTCTCTTTCAGTTTGTATATGCATTAACTTGATAGTGACCTGAGCAAAGCAAACTTGCATATCTGATTTTAACAAATTACAGTTCTTGCACACAGAGCTGTCTATAATCTGTCTTTGTTTATTTAATAGGTTTGAAGCAATCGTCTTTCTTTACTGGAACATCAAGTTAGACAGTCAAAAAAGCCACTGTTGGTTCAATTAAAAGTGGTTGCATAAAAAAGTAAAAATATCATTCCTTAATGTAAAATAGAAACTTGGCTGCTCGTCAAGGTTTCAGTCAAAGTTTTAAAATGTAAAGTTTATTTTGTCTTTCTTTCTAAATCTTAATTTTTTCTTTATATAAAATCTGCTTGTTGAAGTCGATGAGAAAGTCCCCTCTTAAATCCTGTTCAATCTAGCTTAAACATAAACATTATGTGAAGAAAAACTAACCATGTTGAAAACATTACAGTCAATGTGGAAAAACTCTTCTTGTTTTGTTAAATCTAAATGCGTTATCTCTGTAAACATAACAAGATTAAAACATTTTGTCTGAAAGTCATTATGTCAGTCTGGCTTTTTCTTCCAGCAGATGCAACATCCAAAAAAAACTGAGAAGAAGTGCAAGATGCTATAAGAAAGAGAATGTTTGGATTCGTTCAATAATTTTTTTCTTCCAGACTTTTAAAAATACATCATGTTCATGAGCACTTTTTTACTGTATCTTTATGTAACAAAAGCAGAGTTCAGCAGAGAAAGACAAAAGTGATGTGAACTGACAATATTTTAATGGGGGGGATAAAAGACTGTAAGTGATCAATGGAGGCGGCGGCCAAGTGATGCCCGGGGGACGGCTTTGATGTGGGCATCCTCAGAGGGACGCCAGGGACAATGCCCTCTTTGAGGGGCATGCAGAATGGCAGACACTTCCCTCTCTCTCCCTCTCTCTCTCCCTCTCTCTCTCTTTCTCTCTCTATCGCTCGCTCTCTCTCTCACACTCTGTCACTCAACCTTCGCTCCATCTCCTGCTCGCCCGCCTCACGCTGCATCTCTCCGCTTTCAGACGCTTATCGACGTCCCTCTCTCGCGCTCTGCGTTCCCCCACTGCAGTGTCACATAGGCCCATATCCTTATCTGCATAACTTTCTCCCCTCGTCCTCTCACATTAATTAATTCAAACAACACCCTCTTCCCTGCTGCCCAGCCAATCACTCCACCTTCCTGTTGTCTCCCCCCTCCCTATCTGCATCTCTCTCTCTCCCTCCCTCTGTCTCCTTTCATAGAACCAAACCTCTTTGTAATGTCCAGCCTTGGCAGGTTTCGCCCGATTTGCTGTCACAGTCTTAATGAATTCATCTGTTTGTGTATTGGCCATGGGAGCATTTCTCCCTCCTCCCTCCCACTCCCTCTCTCTGTCCAACCCCCCCACCACCAGTTCTCTCCCTCTTACTGGTGTTTCCCTGGGGGCTCTATATATACCAGGGACCACTCCAGGCACCTATTGTTCCTCTAAGTAAACTTACAGACAGATGCCCTGCACCACAGTGTGGGAGAGAGTCCAGAGAGTCAGGAGGAGGGAGACAGTCAGCGACAGCAGAGAGCAACTACAGAGCATTAAGGACCTGGAAACACTGCGAGCTAGCTTCATCTCCAGCACCTCTGCATCCTCTTGGCTCGCTCTGTGCGTCTGCTGCCTGTCTACTTGTTGTCGTTGTGGAGTGGAGGTCTGATGTTCTGACACCATGTTGCTGCTGCTGCTTTCTCTGCTGCTTACGGGACTCGACTGCTTGCTGGGAGCCCCAACAAGTCGAGAGGTGTACAGGATGCCCCAGAGTGCACTCAAAGGTAATTTTTCTACACTTGAGCTATATTTTGAATTGTTTCTTGATTATGGTAAATGTAGATTAAGAGTTGTGACAACAGTGTCTGCCAGTGTTTGTAGTTTTGATATCTGATCTGTGGACTATAAGCACAAGAGTTCCTTAAAGATGGAGCAAACAATAAATTAATTACTTAGGAAAATTTACAGTACTTATAGACAAATCTTTCTTTCAGCTTTTTCTCCAAACTTTCTTAAAGTGTTATAGTAAAAGTCTTGCAAACCACAACCAGTGCAACTATGACACTTTAAAAATGTTTATATCTTTCAGGAGTTAAGTAAAACCACATCTGGTGACGCTCCTGGTGTGATGCTTCACCACTACTAGCTTAAATTTAACATACAAATCAAAGAAATGTTTCGTTTTGCAACACCTCTACTTTGTTGTTTATATTAGATGATTGCTGATGTGCTTGGACATATTCAGTTTACAGTTTAGTGTTTTACTGCAAGCAGCAAGTGTCCTTTCCTTAAAAGCTGATTTGAATCCAACTGTGCATTTCAGCACTTGTCTCTAAAGCAATGAAGAATCTATTCCATGTTTATGTTGCCTTTAGTCTACACTGGTTTTATTTTTCTTAAGGCTTATGGAGCTACTACAGAGGACTTTTTGCAGTCTAAAGCAAAGTGTTGAGGGACCTCTGGCCCTCTCTAGTTGAAGTGCTGAGTACACCAGAGCCTTCATACAAGCGGCTGGTGATGGCAGTGTGTGTTTGGTGTGTTTGGAACAAGGGACTTGGGGTCCCAGCCGCCCCCGGGGCTGCCAGCCCGTGCCCCTACGGCCTGTCCCTGCCCGCCAGCCTCTGCCAGCTCAGCCCTGGCCTTCTAATTAAGTCTTCAATCAGCATTGTTGTTGTTAGTGGCCTATCCTGTGATGTGGCGCGGCACAGAGGGGGGTTGCCGGGTCGGCGGCCCGTTTGATGTGTGTCAGCAGAAGCCTCACCAGCGCGCTGAGCGTGAGCTAGCTTCCCTAACACGCTGCCAATGAGCTCAAAGAGCAGCATGAGAAAAAGGGGGCTACTCACACACATACCAGAAAGCTGCACCAGTTCATGCTAATGCTCACAAACACACGTAGTGTTCCCAAAGCAAGTGGCAGTCTTTTATGTCTTTCTGGCTTTTCGATCAGAATTCGGTAAATGCAAATGTTTTCATTTAAAATCAAGAAGCGTAACCTACAATTGATTTCTTAAGCTGCTAATATATTCTTTATCTATTTCATACTAAACTTTTTTTTTAAAGAAATGCTTAAAGCAAGAACCTACATATGAACTAAATTTGTTTATCAAGAGCCAAAACAGACCAGATACCAGGACAGATGTATAGATATAGTACCAAAAACTAAACTTTGTGGTTGTACTAAAAAATCTTATTAGCAAATGGCAGACAAAAACACCAAATATGTGTGCATACAACCCAGGACAGCATGTTAGCGTGTCTCACTGATGTGTACTTGTCTGTGTCTTGGCATATCTCCTCTTGTTATTCACTTGCTTGTTTCACATCTTAAAGTGTTTTTTTAAAATATTAATAGTTCCTTTTCTGTCTCTTCCCCCCTGTTGTCTCCTGCAGCCCTGTCTGATCGTGGCACTGTGGTTCTTGAGGCGGCCATGACGAGTGCCCTGTCTGCCCTCGAGCGTGCATCATCTGAGAGGAGTCGGGCTGAAGCCGGCTGTCGTGGCTGTGTTCCCTGTTTGTTTCAGGACTGTGGACAGCTGTCTGGCTCCTGCTGTGAGTCAAATATGCTTCTTCTTGCCCTTTTCATCCTCGAGTCACTTTGTATCACACATGTATTACTAATAAATGCTTTCTTAGTTTATTCATAGATGTCAAATCTCCTCTTCTTACCCGACAGCATCTCCTGCTGGTGCTGCTGGTGCAGAGCCCAGCTGTGATGTCATCAGTAAGGCCCAGAAGCTTCAGGATGAAGCTGAGCGGAGCTGGGCTCTGAGTCAGACCTGTGCGTACTATCGGCAGCGCTGCCCACCCGGTGAAATGGACAAAGAAAGCTGCATCAGGATCATGGGCGAGAGCTGCAGCGCCCGTGTCCTCCAGTGCAGCCTGCTCAACACAATGCAGAACCTGGAACCTGCCACACAGACACACGCACAGGGTGAGGGGACACGTGTTAATGTTCACGCATTTATAAAAGTTATCCCACTGTATGTCAGCACAGAGGTGTGAGACTCATTTGCACAGGTCAAATATTCAGTGTTTGTCTACAGAAAGCAGTTTTTTTTTTGACCATCAGTGTGTCTGTCTGTCCCAGCAGCAGTGTGTGGTCAGAGGGCGTCCACGCTGCAAAACATCACACAGCCTCGCTCTCGGATTGTGGGAGGCTCTCCTGCTCCTCCGGGCAGCTGGCCCTGGCTGGTCAACCTTCAGCTGGATGGCGGTCTGATGTGCGGAGGGGTCCTGGTGGACAGCTCCTGGGTGGTCACCGCTGCTCACTGTTTTGCTGGGTAAGAGTCCATCTCTGTTTTTCACAGCTAAAAATCTAAGATTTTTGATTTGTCAATCAATTTTTAGATGATTTTTTCTCCTCTCACCGTCATTTCCTCCTGTTGTTTGACCTCTGCAGCAGCCGTAGTGAGAGCTACTGGACAGCCGTGGTGGGGGAGTTCGACATCACAAAGACGGACCCTGATGAGCAGGTTCTCAAAGTGAACCGCATCATTCCTCATCCTAAGGTAACAATCCAAAGTGTGCGATATATAGGGATAAGGATAATCTTGTATTATCCCACCACACCATCTCGGTTATCTGATCAAAGATAAGGCTGTCAGTCTTCAAGTGAATCAATAAGTCAAACTTTCTTCACTTCCTGCAGTTCAACCCAAAGACGTTTAACAACGATATAGCCCTGGTGGAGCTGACATCTCCAGTGGTCCTGTCCAACCGTGTCACCCCAGTGTGTCTTCCCTCTGGCATGGAGCCCCCTACTGGCAGTCCTTGCCTGGTGGCAGGCTGGGGCTCTCTCTACGAAGGTGAGTGGAAAATAACTGCCAAAGATTTAGAATAAATGAATTGCTTAGTTTTTTTGCAAAAAAGTTCAAATGCTTTTGTTTCCTCTTTGAGAGAATTGGTGTTGTGAATTAAGTCTGCCAATTTTTTAATTTGTCCAAATTCTAAATACTTGTTTTATAATGTGGTTAATTTCTGCTTCTTCACAGACGGTCCATCTGCTGATGTGGTTATGGAGGCCAAGGTGCCCCTGCTGCCTCAGAGCACCTGTAAAAGTGCCCTTGGCAAAGAGCTTGTCACCAATACTATGCTGTGTGCTGGCTATCTGTCCGGAGGCATCGACTCTTGTCAGGTGGGAATCAGCTTCAGCCACTGAACTGACATATGTACAGTTCGATGTTAAAGATCTGATGCTGTTCTTGTTTCTGATAGCTTTAAGCCACTTAGACTTTTTAAAAAACAGGTCAGCCTTTTTTTAATTTTTGTGATTTTCTGTCACTTGTAGGGAGACTCTGGAGGCCCTCTGATCTATCAGGACAGAATTTCGGGTCGTTTCCAGCTTCACGGCATCACCTCCTGGGGGGATGGCTGTGGGGAGAAGGGCAAGCCTGGAGTTTACACTCGGGTGTCTGCTTTCTCTGACTGGATTCAGGCTGAAATAGAAAGTGAGTTTCAAGAAACAATAAAGCACCAGAGAAACTCAAATATAAAAATATATAACACGTCTTCAGTGTTAAAATACTATCCATGCTTATCTTTTTTTAGAGTCATTTGGAAGCAGGGAGCCGACATGTCAGGAGCTGCTGAAAACAACAGACATGACGGAGGAGGAACAGAGGTCGGAGTTCAGCTCTCTCTGTCGCTTCTATACCCTGACATGTCCTCACGGTCAGTCTTCCAGCACTTGCAGCCAAATGGCCGAAGAGAAGTGCCTCACTCGCTTCAAGAAATGTCGTAAGTGCTGTTATGAAAAAGCTCAGCTTGATAGAAGTAGCTCAAACATTGTAGAGACTCTCACTGCTGCTTTGAGGTTTCTGACCTGTTGAACGCTCTTTTCCATCCAGAGTTGCGTTCGTTCCTGCAGACCCTGTTGGATTTGCTCCAGAGGGCCGAGGACTACATTAGGGACAAAGTGGACTTGACCTTCTTCACCCAGACTCTGCCTCAGCTGGTGGAGCACATCTACAGCACAGCTTTCACCCACACCAGAGAGAGGAGGGACCTGAGCCTCAGCCGGGGTGCCACGCAAATTGAAGGTACATGATTGACAGATTATGCTATTCCATCTTCTGTCCAGGTTTATGATGTTTAGATAGTTATGAAAAAAATGCATGATTATCTCACGACAGTCAGACAGTTGTGTTGTTTTGCAGAACAGCTTTCTTTCTCAGGTGTGTTGTTATGTTAGAAAATTGAGTTGTGTCACTGTTCTAACAGGTGTTTTATTACTTGCAGAACAGCTAGGTGGAGCTGTGGTGCCAACAGAGCAGGGTCCGTCCCCAGTCCCTCCATCGTTATTCGGAGAGGTGGGACCCTCAGTGGATGATTGGGAAAAATATCTGAGAAACATGGCTGAGGACCTGGAAAAAAGTCACACTGACAAACCCACAGACATTTCTTCCTCAACAAGACAGAAGGACAACATCTTCTTACAGGTAGATCATTTTCGGCACAACTATCATCATTCTGCATGCTGTTTTCTTCCATTTTTGTCCCTTTTTTGAAAAAAAATTATTAAAAATGTGTACTGTTAGTGACTAGAGAGGATGTAGACATTGCAATGAAGTGTAATGTTTTGATAGGGATTCATTTGAAGCTAAACTTTTTATCTAACTCTATTTGTACATGTCATCTACAGACGGACGAGTCCACAGTGCATCAGCTGGAGGGAGAATTTCAACCTGTCATCACAGCTCTGCGCTCCAAACTGAACGCCAGAGCTGCTCCTCCCATCCTGCACTTGGACACAAGCTACCTCCATGAAGAGTCTCCCATCAGCCCCTCTGTTCCGACTTCTTCCACTGGAGCACCAGGCCACACCGACCCCTCTTCCTCCTTCTCCTCCCAGATATCCCATAAGCCTTGGTCACTTCTAACAGCACTGATGGATGAAATTCAAAAATTGGAGAAAGAAGATGAATTTGTGACAGAAGATGCCATCCAAAGTGAAAGCTTATCTAGTAAAGATGCTTTCACTGATGTAGAATGGAGCGCCACCTCAGAGGATTTTACTTTTGTTGAGCATGGAGATAAAACAGACTTGAAATCTTCAGCATCGCTGTCTCCAGTGCAGTCAACAACTGCCGGTCAGCCGGTCACTGAGGGTGCTCACGCAGAGACGACCGCTGACCCAAGACAGACTGCAAAGACTTTAAGTCTCAACAGAAAATACAGAAGCCTTCTTCACAAGAGGCAAATACCCGTGGCCAGTGGGAAAAGTACGTGCCAGCCACTTCTCACAAAACTTTCATGAAATATTCTTGCAATTTTTTTTTCTTTTAATATTTATTTCACAAGAAGATGTTGTTTCTTAAATGAAAATGTTTGCTTCTTCCTGTAGTTTGTCCTGGAGTGAGAGAATCCTCACAGCAAGTCAGCCAAGTCAGAGACTCTTACAAATGGGTCTTAAACATCCCAAGCAAGAACCTACACATGAGCTTCCAAGAGGTAAGCCATCATTATCATTTAAGGTGGAGGAGTTAAATAAAACATTCACTGATAAAAAAAAAAACTAAAAACAAAAAAACATTTAATTTGTGCATTAATATTTTTTTCTCTCCTTGCTGCCTTTTCTTTTGTTCAGGTGTTGGTGGATTTGGGCTCCAAGAATGACCGCGGGCTTTACCAGGCGCGGGTCAGAGCAGTGGTTGGAGGACGACCTCTGACCTTCTACAGTCTTGTGGGCCTAGAAAACGAGTCTTTTTACCGCAGTGTGCCGAGGGTCATCGCTTTGGCACTGGATGCACTGAAGACTTAACTTTATTAAAACAGTGAATGAGACGACATAAAAAAGTAAAAAGACTCAAATAAGAGATGCACAAAGACTATCCAAGAGATGTGTTTGAAAAGCACCAGAACCCCCCCACCACCACCACCACCACCTCATCATGGGACAGACAGACACACATAAAACGCACACTCACACAAACTTTATTTCTTCCTTCATCACCCTGGCAAAGCATTCTTTTGTTTTCCCCGTCTGAGAACTCAATTTTGGTTTACTAGAAAGCTCAATCATGAATGTATCGATCAACTATCAACTATCCCATAATGCCACAGGGTTGGGGAGTTTTTTCCGGTTGTGTTTGGAGACGCAGCCTTTTCTAACTTATAAATCTGTACAAAATGATAAGTTATTTATGTTGTCTTTTGCAAAGTGGAGCATCTTGTGAAGCACAGCCTGTAAATATTATTAATATTCCTACCTTATTCTTACAATATTTATTTGTATAGAGCAAATCATTTGTATTTTTGTAAAAAAAAAAAAAGAAAATCTATATATAAATAAAGTTGTTATTAAGGGTGCGGCATGTTGTGTTGAATGTTGTAATCTGTAGTTATGTTGATCTTCGGACATGAAATGTTCAAATAAGCTGACAGTCATGCTGTTAATCCGGCAGTACTTTGCTGCTGATGCACAGCACTTGTGCTGAGACCTCAATGTTCTCCCTTTAGACAAGTTTTCACTGCTGATTGGTTCCTCTTGACACGTCAGATTGACCTCAGTCCTTTGACCCTTTACGCTTTCCCATCAACACAGCAGCTGCTGTGCTGTGGTGACACACACCTCTCAGTCTCGTACTGTCTCGTACTGTCTGCCGTGAGTCAGAACATTGCAAGTAAAAACAACTGTTGCTTTAGGAAGTGAACATCCTGAGTCCCTCACAAGTGTTGACCTCGCCTTGGGTACCAGACCTCAGCCACCGATAGGCTGACTGAGCCCAAATAAATCAAA
>JAUZTA010000005.1:9931003-9941872 GCA_034780835.1 Ctenochaetus striatus | reverse complement strand
CCAACCATTCCTCTAAACCCCAACCACCCCTCATCAGCCTGTTTAATTTAAACTCACAAACACACACACACACACACATACAAGCGAATTGCCAGCAGCTCCAGCGAGTAGTGTCCATGTGTACCAGATTAGTGGTCATATTGCCTTGGAGCACAATCACACACACTAATGGACTCTGGACCTCCGCTCTCTCTGTCGCTCTTTGTGAGGGTGCTGATGATTTCTGCCACAGGTAGGAACGCTGGCCAACCAACCTGTTTACACATATGAGGAATATCGTAGGGAAACTTTTTAGTTTCTAGGGCTTCGCACGGTGTGATTTGAAATTGTAAAGACCCACCGTTACACACAATTATTTGTCTCACTCAAATGTTATAAAATGTAATTATAGTTAAAGACATTTTAAAAAGTGTTTTTATTGATTAGTAAAAGAAAAATCAGTAATAGTACTGGATCATACTATGTGTGCTCTAATTAACAGTCCATTGTCAGTCTTGTTAATTGGACCCAAAATCATTAGACTTTCTGATTCCAGTTTCCAATTGTTTTCTCAGATTAGATTTTTGCCATGGTAAATAGGCAAAAAAAAAGGCAGGTTTTCAGCTTGCTTTGGTTAGTTGATTCACCTCAGGATAGGTTCAGCTTGCACTTGATGAATTACTTTTAAACTGAACTAAAACTACATGGAAAGAATGTATTTTATTTATTTGTCTCGACGTCCATAAACGTTTCTGCTGGAAATCAAACTGGGAATATACGACCATTAAGTGGATGAAAATTTGTCCAGGATTCTTCCAGCTTGAGTTCAGGGATTAATAAGAGGCAGATTACAGCAAATACTAAAGTAGGCTGGAATGAAATTAGCATCATATGAGACATACCCGACTTTTGGTTGCAAATATTGATCAAGCTCCAACCAGAAATGGATCCCACATTTCCCAGAATGCCACTCAATAAAAATTTTAATTAGGTACAAAACCCTTCCATCCATTTTTTCTTTCAAAACCTCAAATGCCCACTTTTTAATGCCTTTGTTTAATATTAAAATATTAACATTAACAATTTTATGTCTCAAACCTGAGGTGAGACATCATCGCTCCCCCCAGAGTCTCAAGACGTCCTGTACAGTTGTTTTTACAGGCTGAATCACATTTTGCGTGACAGTCAAACTGAACTTAACCTGTAAGATTGACAGAGTGCTCCTTTAACCGAGTCACCTTGCTATCACTTGTTTCAGTCATTTCATATTTTCTAGCCCAGACGAGTCTGTTGTGTTTGTCTGCAGCATCAGCAGTCAACCTTGAAAAGGAACTTTTCAAGGATTTGATGAAAGGCTACAACAAGAACGCCCGGCCCGTGGAGAAGATTGGTGACATCACTGAGGTCCAGATCAAGATGACGCTAACCAACCTCATCTCTCTGGTTAGTCAAGTCAGGTCAAGCTCAGTCTGTTTTTACTTTTTATCCAGTTAAAGCTTAGAGTTAAGACTGTTTACCAAACTGTCTCTCCTCAGAATGAAAAGGATGAGGTCCTAACAACAAGCGTCTGGATAGGATTGGTAACTAGTAACACACTTAATCTGCAGGATTTTCTAGCTGCTTTCTATATTTTTAAGACATGGTCAAACCCACAGCATCTCTGTATGTAGAAATGGTGTGACTACAGGCTCAGATGGGACCAAGCACCTCGGTCAGCCCTGTATGGGAGCATCACCTCTGAATTACGGGTACCCTCCGAGAGCATCTGGCTGCCAGACATCGTACTGGAGAACAAGTACGTTTAACAAACTAAACATTCAATCAAAAGCCCAGGAATTATTGCTTGATTCAGCAAACAACAGATACATGGAAACTCATGAAAAAGTCTTTTTCCTGTGCTCAAAATTTCTGTTGTTAAAGTAAAGATCATATTTTGGATTAAAATACCTGTTTTTAGGATAAAAACAAAAAAAAGGAAACTGTCTTTTTAGAGGCTTTAACATTTTGCCACAGTATTTGATGTCAGTAAATTTTCTCAAAAAGTTTAGCTTGTATAAATACAATATGTATAGTTTGGGCACAGTGAGTTTAAATATTCCCGTAATTCTGTGCACAGTGTGGATGGACAGTTCGAGGTTGCTCTTTACTGCAATGCGCTGGTTTCTCCTAACGGCTGCGTGGAATGGCTGCCTCCTGCCATCTACCGCAGCGCTTGTGCCATCACTGTCAACTACTTTCCCTTTGACTGGCAGAACTGCACCATGATCTTTCGGTGAGGAGAGATGGCATCTTTGGATCTAATGATTGGCTTGTGAGGAAATACACTTCAAATTCTACTATGTGTAAAAGTATCTTTAAAAAAAAGGATTTAAACACCTCAGGTTCATCATTCATCTTTCTTGTCAAAAAGAGTAACACCTTTCCTCAAATTTTACAATAATTTCAACGGATGTATGATAACATAAGACTTAATCCTCAAGAGGATTCACATTGTGCAACAGCATCATGACAGGCTGAGAGGTAATAAATGGATTAAGATTTTTTTAAATGACATTATGAAAAATAAAAAGTAGGTTAAGGAAATCACAGAGGGGGCAAGCTGTATTCACAATGAATACATTGTAATGTCTTTTTCTATACAAATTCATATAAATATTCTATGTTTATGTAAAAAATTGTGCAAAGCATATCCAGTGCTCCATCTCCAACAACCAAGATGTCAGCTACTCAGTACATAGTAAAAGTATATAAGTAAGTTGCTATTGAGTGAAATATACATATAAACATAATAAAATATGAGACGGTATATTTGTATGTGTAATGTTTGTAATGGACGCACACTAATCATTTAAAACAAAATATCAGTGCAAAAATCTGCACAGCTTTATTGGAGATTTATTTAGATACTGCAGCAAAATTTAGACTTTTGACTGTCAGTTCACATGTTTGAATGTCAGGTTTTTCTGAGTTTTGACAGAATCCACAGTGTTCGATGCAGGAACAATGCTTCTTACGATCACAGTCTCTTTTCACTGTGCTGCCTTTTAAAATGAATAGACGGTGATTTGTTGTGGTGACAGTGACAGACCATACGTCTTCTCCCTGTATTCAGCTCTCAGACTTACAGCGCCACTGAGATCGAAATGGTTCTCACAGAAGAGGAAGGCACCGTGTTGGAGTGGGTGGATATTGACCGAAAGGCTTTCACAAGTAAAACAATCTGAACATTTGATTTTAAACTTTTTTTTTTTTTTTTCAAAATTAAACTATCACTTCAGTTAATCCTAATTAGAATCTGCAGTTAAAACAGAATGAAAAAGTCTAATTTTGCCATTGTCAGAAAATGGAGAGTGGGACATAATGCACAGGCCGGCTAAGAAGGTGATCAACACCCAGTACACAAAGGATGAGCGGGAGTACCAGGAGGTGGTCTACTTCCTCATCATCCAGAGAAAACCCCTCTTCTACATTCTGAACATCATCACCCCTTGTGTGCTCTTTTCCTCCCTCGGTCTTCTCGTCTACTTCTTACCAGCCAAAGGTATATTCTCTAACTATTGTATTTACTCACTCTGTGTAGCTATAATATTGGGCAGTCAGACTTCTGTCACATCAACTTAATCCATGTTTGTGGGGGGGTCTTGACTCAGCGGGCGGTCAGAAGTGCACCATGTCTATCACCACTCTTCTCGGTCAGACTGTGTTCCTCTTCCTCATCGCTAAGAAGGTTCCAGAGACTTCGAAGGCAGTGCCTCTTATTGGCAAGTAAGTTCATGCGATTGCTGTGAGATTTGGGTCCAACTGCCATTCATCTGAAACAATGCAAACAATGTGTGAACCTTTGGCTGCAGATATTTGATGTTTGTGATGTCAGTTACCACAATGGTGGTAATGAACTGCGTGATAGTTCTCAACGTCTCCCTGAGGACCCCGAACACTCACAAAATGACCGACAAAGTCCGAAAGGTGAGACCAACTCTTTTTAATTAAATACTCAGTGAATATTCTGTGAGGTAAACACGAGTCTATTTGCCGCCGGATGACCCTCTGACCCTACATCCTCCCCAGATCCTGCTAAACACCGTGCCTCGGTTGCTGAGGATGCAGATGCGGCCCTGGACTCCAAACAATGACAACACCTCAGAAAGTGCAAACTGGAATTCTTCAGCTACAGACCCGAAAAGTGTGTTTTTGGTCCCCTGCCGACGCCGCAGCTCCATGAACTTCATCGCAAAGGCAGAGGAATATACATTAAAAACAGCTCGGAGTGAGCTAATGTTTGCCAAATTCAAAGAAAGAAACGGACTTATTAAATCAGCACTGGAAAAGCTTAGTAAGTGTTTGACAAATTTTGCATATGTTAAGTGTGTATTGCCTTGTAATCACATGGATATCTCATCTGTTTTGTACACAGATGACGGGCTGGTGGAGGGTACAGCTGAGCAGCTCTCTGCCAGCCTTGAAAAAGCCTCTCCAGAGCTGAAGCAGTGTGTGGCCTCCTGCAAATACATAGCTGAGACTACAAGGCGACAGAAAAACTTCCAGAATGTAAACACTGCATCTTTATATTCACTGGTCTTCTCAGGCTTTAATCAGCATCACTGGTAATTTCTCATTTTCTCTTAACCTCAGGAGAATGAAGAGTGGTTCCTGGTGGGCCGTGTGATCGACAGGGTCTGCTTTATTGTCATGGCGCTGGTGTTTTTTATCGGCACAACTGGGATCTTCCTGATGGGCCACTTCAATCAGCCTCCCTCCTTACCTTTCCATGGGGATCCCAAGATCTATCTCCCCCCGCCGGGGGATCTCACTGATTTCACTTAGACAGACTTCCTGGGTTGAAACTGGAAGAAATCTCCACGATTGTGTCCGTCAGTGATCTTTCACTAATGACTAGAACACAGAGAGGATAACACAAGATACAGCTGTGTGTATTTTTGTTAGGTAATGAGCGTATGTGGACAATCACATAATGTGATAATAGATCCACTGCACAGTTGTTTTGGACGCCAAGCTTGATCCTTGGTGATGGATACTGGTATTGAGGGTATTGAGAGCAATTTTCTCAGCTGTACCTGTTAGCAGCTCAACGTTTGCTCAACATGATCTGACGTGACTTTGATAAAACTCAAGGCGATCATTATAAACTGCATGAGGTCTGTTTATCAAGCATGTAAACAGTGAACAACAGCTAAATGTGCCAAATGAATGCCTTAATCAATAAAAGTTCTATTGTAATCTTGTGACGCACACGGTCAGAAGTTTCTTAATCCTCCTGAGTTTGACACCTTTTTTTCATCAAGAGCACTGACACCCACCTAACATCCAAAACACAGACCCCCTGCACAGACCCACACCTCTGGAAGCAGGATTTCAATTACATGGCTGAGTGGTGCCTTTTAACCCAACAAAAGGCAGATCCGGCTGGTTGGGATGGAAACAGAGAGAGTGAGCTTTTCAGACACACACACACACACACCAACAAACAGACACACACACACACACACACACACACACACAAAGGCAAATATTACACCAAGAATATTCCCACTAACACCAACAAGGGGTAAGGATTTTAACTTGGTCTCTTCCTTCTCACAGTTAGTTTATCAGAGTCTGTAGGCATCTGGAGGTTGACCACAGATGGTAAGTGGCTTTTTTTTAAAAAATGCTAAAGCTGTTAACTATTTGGGCACCTGTTGTACTGTTTAAGAAATCATACAGAACATGAGGCAGAGCTTAACGATGGTACTATGATCTCTTTTGTTGTGGAGGAGTATCCAGCTCAGCTGCAGAGAGAGACAAAGCTGTGCAAGTTGAGCGTGTGTGATGTGAATAAAAAGAAGCCTCAGGCTGCTGCGATGAAATCACTGTTTGATAGAAGAACCTTTTTTTTTACTTTAGCGCTTAACTCAGGCGTTAACTCTCAACTTTTTTTTAAAAAAAGTCCCTGCTCAAGGGACGCTCTCTTTATAAAAACATGGGAATTTTCCTGAAGTGCTTAATATTTGTGATTGGTGAAGGACTCACAGCTTTTATTTCAGCCACCATTTTTAAAAACCTATCCGTCACTTTTTATTCCTGGATCTTTAAACAGAGGTTGAAAAACAGACAACAAATGACTGAAGGAATCTCTTAGTTCCTCAAAAAAATGTTCATCTACTTCTAGGGGTTCTGGGTACTTCCCTGCCTGAGTGTCAGGTGGCAAAAACAAATGTCAGAAGTCATAATTTAGATTTTAAAAATAACATTCTGGAGGGCAAATAAAATAAAAATGCTTATTAGTCAGACTTTTCTCTAATCTAACACTTATTCTTAAACTTAGGGTGGACCATTCACTAATAATTTGGTGGCAAACTACGTCTTAAGGCACCTGAAATATGATTCAAAGGGAACTGCTTCATTAAATAATTACTTTATATTAGCTTATGGCCTTCATTTTCTTCTATTTTCTTTATCTCTACATGTATTTAAGTGTTACGCCATGTCAGCAGTGACTAATCAGCCTCTTCCTTTTGATCGACTGGAGCGAGAGAAGCACATCCAGATGATCTTCAGAGCTTTCCACAACCACTGTGGGCCTTCATGTGAGTGTCTCGATCACTCATCTGGACTCAGATCCCACCAAACGCCTCCTGCCCAGGAATCTCATGAGCAGCAGTCACATCTGGCTCCTGAGAGGAAGATGGAGAACATGCAGTTCCTGGAGAAAGTAAACAGGCCAGAGGTGCAAGAGCAGTGGCCTGGAGGAGCAGGGGTTTCAAACTTTATGTCTATGCTGGAAACAGTCAGTCAGATACATATTACTGCCAGACCAGAGCTGCAAGGTGAACAGAAAGGATTGCTTGTGTGCATCACAGTGTTTCTGCAAGGAAGAAGCATCTGTTTTTAAAAAAAGTACAACTCTGTCGCTGTAGGTCCACAGTGTGTTCCTCGGAGGATCTACAGCATCACCAGAGGAGACAACAGGTCACAGTTATTTGTGGCCATTGAAGGTACATTGAAGATCCCCATTCAGCTGCATGTGTCTTTGCTGAAAACATTTGTTGTACAGTATCTACAGAGAGATCATGTTCAGTGGATTCTCAATCATTTTTGCGATCTCTCCCTCCCGTCAGAGAGCTCTTGTGTGTGCCTCCAGTGTTGTGGCCCGGCTCGTGCCTGTTCCTTGCAGGGCTTTGACTGTCGGGGCCGCCAGATCTTTTATTTTGAAAGGCCTCTCAGAGTGGACGCCTGCTGCCTCGGCTGCTGCCTGATGGAAATGAGGGTCTTCACACCTCAGAAACATCTCATTGGCACAGTTTACCAGAGGTAGGAACATCTGAATCTGTTTCTAATTCATGGATTTCAATACTGTAAAATAATAATGTGAGATATTTTACCTTCATATATAGACTATTCTATTAAGCTATTTTAAACTTTGGCTCTAGAAGGAAACATTGCATTTTTAACCCTAAATTAATAAATTCAGTCTTTGCTAAAGTCTTAAAGTTTATTTTTTTAGGTCTATTTGAATTTGTTTGAATCTTTTTATTTAAACTAAAACAATATTCTGCTTTTTTAAAAGTAATTTAGCATATTTTTTATAATTTGGGATGAATTAATTCTTTAACCATGCGACACTCACTCCTATTAGAGCCTTGTACCATCAATGTAAATACTTCACATTCTCAGACTGAAGAGCATGTCATGTACACATCTCTCAACGTCACTCGCAGCCTCTGGCCACCCTGAGCTGTGCACTGTACTGCTAGCCTGTCTCTAAATAGCAGCGATAGCCTTCACTGTCCCGTAGTCTAAACCTGGTAGAGTTAATGCAAAAAACAGCTGTCTGCACAGAGACACACCACCAGAGCTGCCCTGGGCGGGGAAGGAAGGAATGTGGCATCCTTCCAATGGGAGTGCTGGCTAATGGTTGGAATGGCAGCAGCCATGTCTCCATAACTCCTCTTCCTGTATCTGGCCTAAATCTGACTGCAGGGTTAGCTAGGGTGCCTTTGTGCGTCGGATTTAGATTTCTCCAGAAGCAATGCTGGATGGAGTTGTGTCCAATTAGGACTGACCTGGCAGAAGTTTCGGTGATCTACTTGGTATAAATATTCTCTCAGTTGTGCTCGAATAAAGCATGCCCCAGTTTGAACTCCTCCGACACCAAGCAAACAATGGTTTTGGTGCTGCAGAATCATGACAGCTGAAAATGTGATCAACCAAGCATCAAGGCCGGGCTGCACCAGCGTGTGAAGTACTGGCCAAACAATCTGCCAGATTGCTTATTGCACGATTATGTAAGAAAATGTGAGAAGTTGTTGTGTGCTGGCTGACTGTGTTTTCAGGTGGAGCATGTTCACCCCTCTCCTGGAGGTGTGCAATGCAGAGGGAGCATCCACCGTCAGAATCCAAGGCTCCTGCTGTCCATGCCGCTGCTTCTCCAACCAGCAGTTCCAGGTAGAAATACTTAGCCAACATAACATGACAAATGTGCATCTATTTGTGTAATTCATCCAGTATTTTTGGTATTTAATCACACTACAGATTGTCTCCAACATTGGGGAGAAAATGGGCACAATATGGAAGAAATGGCCTGGCTTCAATGACAAACAGAACAAGGACCATGAATATTTTGGGTTGGACGGTGAGTTGTTCTTTAAGACAAGTGAGTTTCCAAACTTCTTCAGTCCCTCCGTCTTAAGAAACCAAAACACAGCCAGGTTGGATTTGACTGAAAGAACACTATTAAGAGCATGACTTGCATGAAACTTTTCCCAAATTTTTTTCTTTTTAGTTTCTTTTGCACAATTGAAAATGCGTATTTTTCTGAATCTGAACAGCATCACTTTTGACAGCTGACATTTTGAATTGTCATAGCAGGGAAAGGACAAGTGTTACCAGTAATATCCCTCATGGCACCATTGCAGCAATTAATGCAATGCAGTGAAACAACAACTGAGTTACATGTTTATATTGAAGATGTCTGCTGAAAATAGTTTCAACACCTTTCCCCAAGTCATGTGCGCTCTAAGAACCAAAGTTATTATGTATTTTAATTGTAGCAATGTTGGCATTTTGGGTAAAAACTGCCTTTAACATCTCATTTCCATTTTAAATGTCTCTAAATCTATCGCTCTTCCAGTGCCACAGAGAATGGATTCACACACTAAATTGCTTCTGCTGGCTGCCACTTTCTTGTTGGTAAGTATTTGAATTTCTGTTGCATAAGGTTTACTCACAAGAGGGAGAGCACACGTGTAAATAGTAAAAGTTAGGATGGTTGAATTCCATTTAGCTCAGTTTCACATGATGTCACATTGTCACAGCTCGCTGAAAAAAACAAGATATTGTTAGTGTTAGCAGTAACACCTATGATTCATCTACATTTCAAAATGACCCACATAATTAAACCCCATCACTGATTAATTCACCTGATTTCATTGTTTTTTTCTACAGAACTACATGTTCTTTGAAATGAGCTGATCAATAACAAGAATAATGGAGAAATGGACGCTGTTGGAAGCTGTCAATAACTGCTGGGAGACACCAGACGCGTCACTTTGTGGTACAAGAGACAGCGACTGTCATATTTGTAATAACAGTGTAGGCTGGTGTGACTTAAAAAGAAATTCAGTTTGAACACACATTTATGAAAGAAACTGACTCTGAACAAGCTTTAGCAGCAGATGCATATTTAACATTTATTGCTATAATCCATTAGGTGTGCAGCAAACAGTGCTTTTTCACTTTGGACACACACCTGCACCCATCATCACACCACCAACCACGGGCAGCATTACAGTTTTTTAACAAACTATGGCCGCTTTCTTGAAATGGTTTTAAAAAAATGCTCCCGAAGAATTGATAAAACTGTAACAGACCCTGCCTCTGGGCCCAGTTTCATGTCTTGGAAAAAGGAGTGAAGATCAGTGTTTTAGGACTCCTGTACACCTTTGTTTAGGAGATTAAAGCTAAGCCCATCCCTTGGATTCTTTAAAGACAAAAGAGACATAAGGGTAAACTGTTTTGGGTCGGGCTCTAGGCCAGGCACAGTGATATAGGCAGCTTGGTAGTCCATTCTCAAGATGCCGGTTATACAACCTTCTGCCCAGCATATGATGGTCCTCATCCTTTGGGATTAAACCTCCAGGTCAAAGATGGAGAATCACTGCAGATTCAGTTAACTGATCTTTGAAGTTGTCTGTATTTACAAATATATCGTAAACAATAATAGTCATCATTCTAGTTTGAAATGTCCAGAGGAATTGTAGTACAGCACTGTAATAAAATATCTACCTGCAACCCTGTTTGAGTCCCAATAAAACAGTTAAACACAAACTCATTTTTACAGCAGGAAGTGTGATGTTATGTTAAGCAATAAAATCAGATCTAGTATTATAACAGATTGGTTTCATTGTATTCTGTCAAGTACACTTTGTTAACAGCAAATGACCAGATCAGCAACAGCCTGTCACATGGCCTCCCTCTGGTGGCAAGTTAACAGATGTCATAACTTGCATAAAAATAAGAAAATAAAAAATAAATTGGAGGCTTTGCTGTTCTCTGGTTGATTAAAAATAACATGTATGTCTCTCTTCGGCTTGGTTCAGCGTTCAGTTGACAGGCTCTTCTGTTCATTTCCAATTTGACACTTAGACGAAACGGTCGTTTTTCTCTGTTCCTTTCTTCGTATTACAAAGTGCCAATCCACGTCGAGCTTTCCTTTTCTGGACTCGTCATCCCCCAACACATCACATAGGCTATACACACACCTGCACACCACAAACAGAAACAAACAACAATAGCCACAGAAATAAGTAGAATCTGACAAAAGTGATAATAAATAAAAATTCTATGAAAATCAGAAATCACTTTTGAATTTTGGTTCAACAGAATTATTTA
>JAUZTA010000005.1:9913971-9930799 GCA_034780835.1 Ctenochaetus striatus | reverse complement strand
CTTGCTTACTAGTAGATGAAGAGACAGGTCTTACTCTTTCAGAGGTTCTTTGTGTGAGGGGCTAACGTCCACCGCTAGCATTCACCAGACCATGGAAGTCTTCCCAGGCTCTGCAAGTAAAAGGAGGATACAGCACTTCACTATTCACAATTAAAAGAAACAAACCGTTTCTTTATTCATGGGTTTTCCAACAAAGCAGCCTTACACCTAACAATTATTTGCATTATCGATTACAATTCCTATCTTTTTTCTTTTGCTTGTTAAAAATATGAAAAATTATCTGATCAGATTAAGCTGTTAGAAACAATAGCTATGCTGATTTTTGAAACAACACTAAAACCTTCAAAGATTTGCTAACATGCGTATATTTATGATATTGAGGGAGAATGATGAAAGAAAAAGAGAAAAATTATTAAACAGAGAGACATACATACTTAATGCTGTCTGTATGAGTCTTGTACTCCATGATGGTGTTGGGCGGCAGGTTGAGGACTCTGCGCAGGGTGTCTCTGATGCGGGCAGTGGTCGCCTGATCACTTGCAGTTTTGTTCCAGATGGAGATGATGTCCTCCTGGAGGGGTGAAGAAGTGACAAGGCATGCCTGAGTATACTTGAGTAGACACTAAATGAGAAGGGTTGAAAACAGTGTGTGCCTGTTTGTGGGTTTCACCTGAAAGCGTACTGATACGACAGCCCCGCAGATCTCCTCTCCTACCATGAACTGTTCCCCGAGCATGGCCAGGATCAGGTTTTCCCAGCACCGAGATGCCAGGCCTTTCCTCAGACGGATGATCCACTTTCCACCCATCTTATTGGCATCATCCTGAACATAATATGGGCAAAGTTTCAGGGTGAGCCTTTCATTCATAAAACCAAACAGATTAAATGTATTACAAAACAAGTATCTACCTCCCACATGGGTTTAATACCCTCCTTAAAAAGGTGGAAGTCACTGTGGCCTGTCAGATCGCCTGGCCGTATCATGTGACTGTAAAAACGCCAGAACTGCTCCACCTTGGGAAAGACAAGAAATGTTTCTATCAACAACTGTGGAAGAATGAGTCAGCATGAGCTTGTATTCACAGGTTTGGGCTGTGTCTGGCTGAAGTGATATCTACTGTATGTCCCATTTGAAGGTCACAAGGACCGACATACCGAGGCAAAGCTGCCAATCTGCTTGATGTTCTGTTCATAGCTCTGAGTACTGGCCGGTCTCCCTGGGGTGCGTCTGGAATACCAGAAAGTGTAGTTGTATTGAAGGGGGTGCTCTCCTGCCCCTGGCACCACCATCTGTTAGAAACAAGATAGTGACTTAGCCCAACTTTTAACTTTGTAGCTGCAAACACTTAAATATGGCTATATATACAGGTTATTTTTGAAAATGACTCGCCTTTTTCTTGGTGGTGTTCTGTTCCTTCTCCTCATCTTCAGTTTTTTCCTTCTCACTGTCTTTCGGTGAGCCTTGGTCCTGGTCATGGTCTCCACTGTCATCATCTTTTAGACTGGATTTGATGCAAACACATGCAGCAAAACAAAAAAACGTCAATATCGTGCATCTTCTACATTCCAGTAAAGGGACATTTGCAACTCTGTTGACAGGTAACTGGGTGCAGCTAGCTAAAACTAACTTAACAGCTTTGCAAGTAATTTTGAATGTCATACTGCTCACGGGTTGTGTTAAATCAACTTTATGGTCATTAAGGAGGCTGAAGTTTGTAGTGCTGTTGCATTGTATTGAGCTATATTGACGGGAATTTGTAAGTTTGCTGTAAGTCCCCATCGATAGAAATAGGTTGAGCAAATTACTGAAAAACTTATTTAAAATATTATTTCCAAATGTTTATGAAAATATGAATTGTTGCACAGCAGCAGCAGCATTTTTCTGCGTTTGTGTTTTGCTAACGTTAGCTAAATAACGTTTAATGCTACAGCTCGCAAACTATAAACTGAGTGTTTTTTTCCCTTATTACTGTAATGAAAGAGATGCAACGTTACAATGACGGTGGTGCACATGTTCAATTATCCACTTGCAGTAAACTACTCTACATGTGAATTCCTTACAATGCCGTTAGCTAACTTATCTACCCGCACGTTAGTAGGAGCCATGAGAATCCAATTTTAGCCGTGACAGCGTGCGTCTGTAACCGCCTCTTTTCAACTACCACCGCGAGGATTCGGGGCCTGTCCGCGCTCCGCCATGCTAAGCTACTGCTAGCAACACAGCCCATTGCTCATTATAAAATACTATTTCACAACTGTTTTAATACTATTCGTTGCAAATGCACACGTGTATGTAGACCTTGCTCTCATGGGAATTTATACGTGCATACAGAACATGCAGGACCATGCATTAAAGCTGACACACCTCTCTTTTCACGCGCAACAGCTTTCATTAACGATATGCTCTCCCCCAGTAAATGTGCAGCCACGACGGGTGCAAAACTCTCCACTACAATCCACAGAAACTTTGGATTAACGTTACTTACGCGTCAAATTTGTTGTTCATTATTTTTAAGGAGCCTTTCGGAGTCCGACCACAGCCTCCTGAATTCCGCAGGAATGAGGGGCGCGCACAGCTGCACGTGTACGCGCACGCCGTGTGTTGGTGGTAGTAGAGAGCGTCAGGAGCTTAGAGGTGACATGGCTTTCTTCAGTTTTTCATCCCCAAACAATCACGTCAAAATATAGAGCACATCAGTACCAGGTTATAATTTATTATTTTATTCATCACATCATACTGCTGATTCCCAAACATAATAAATACAAAGCACAATACCATTTTTAATATGTTAATTATAGCTTTGAAAAAGTCTCTGTTAACACTGGCTCAGATGAATAATCAGAAACCCTGTGACTTGGACACACAGACATGGGTGCGAGCAGGCAGACACACACACCCACACATACAAGCCCCAACACAAAAAGGACTGGCAGCTTCTTCATATGAACCGGCTCCCTCTGATGATGCCGCATCCCTTGTTTCATCTGTGCCATCTCTCCGCTTGTCATCTGTTCTTGCGGCAACTTCAAACTGTGGCTCTGTTCAGGTCCAAGCAGAGCTGTGGACCGAGTCTGGGGGGACAAAAAGGGAGCTGAGGGGATTGAGGGTGGAGCGCACTTCTTTAGACCCAGCCTGACTTTTGTGTTACTCTGGATTGTGAACAGGCTTGGCGATGAGAGACTTAGAAAAACCTGTCTGAGTCTGGATACAAACAATGCAAACTAGATAAGGAGCAGAGTGTCTGGGGGCGAGGAATGGGAGGAAAGCCCTGGCATGGTATGGCACGGTATGGTGTGGTGTGGTTTGGTTGGCTCTGTTGTCAGAGACCATCCCCTCTTCCCTTGCTCCCTGTGCCTCTGAGAGGACCTTCATGAGAGGGCTCTTTGTTCCGGGCCGGCAGGCGCACCAGTGAGTGAATGAGCAAGAGCGGTGGCGGCCCTCTTCAATGGCGGCTGTTTGTTTACACCAGCCAGTCCCGTCATACTTCATTAGCAGCCCAGCCCACCGACAACCTCTGATGTCCTAATCGCCAATGAGTGTGTGGCTGCCCATCAGCCCTGAGCCTCAGCGGTTCAGGATAAAGGGGTTTCTAGGATTCCCGACACACACATTCCCACTAAATCTGCCCGCTTGCCTACTCAGCCACTGGTGGTACAAATGCATACACATACATACGCACACATACACACGCATACATCCTCTGTGGTGAGGGTGGATGGGAGAACTGGTTCTTTCATCATGGGCCAAGAGGCACAGGGAGGTGAGGCGACATCAGTGGAGCAGCAACAGTCCCAGAGAACTAGCTTTGCATCACAGAGATGTGAGAGATCTGCCGCCCAGAAAGACACAAAAGCAAGACTTGGATTATTCAGTGCTGCCATCTTCTGACTACCATTACGAACTTAAAAGAATGTGTTTAAGGTAGACTAAAGGGGTTTTTTTGCCCATAACTGCATGGGGCAGATTTTGCTGTCAAGCTGCTGCCCCCGTTTTTGTCTCATCCTATAGTCAATTTTCCACAAAAAAAAAGATTTGTTTAACTTTGATGGATGTGAAACGGTGTAAGAGAAGGTGCTGCCTGAGAAGATGACAACAGAGTTTCCTGGGCATGATGTCACACTACACAATAGCTGCAACTAACAATTAATTCCCCTGTAAATGATCAAAACCTAAGTCTATAAAATGTTACAAATTCATTAAATGCTAATCACTTTTGGAAAAAGTTTAATGAAAGATATAACATGTATTTTTTGGTGAAATGGAGGTTATGTTAATCTCCTATACATAACCACTTCATTTACTATTTTGGCACTACATTATGTTTTATTAATGTTGTTTTGTTCTCATGTTTTTACATGTCAAATAAAGTTTTCAGTTTATTGACTTAATTTGTGGTTTTAAAGTATTCTCCAAGGTTTCTTGCTGTGATGGTATTCTGTCATTTGATGGCGTGCTTTTATTTTGAAGTTTCTGTGTTAAAGATGAGGCATTCAGTTAAAACACAATAAACATGATGAAGGCCCTTTGCAATGGGAGAAATAAAACTGTTACCATATTGTCTGATTAACTGACCTCCTGAACAGCTCTTCCCAGCCTCTCTTGGCTTTTCACCACTTTCCTGAAAAAAACACATGCATTATTATCTATGATAATAGTACAATAATGACACCTGAAGCTGTTGCTTATAGCTGAGTAATCCCATTCTGACTTTGATAAAGGAATAAAACCGACCTGTGTATTCTGCGAGCCAGGCTGAGGGTGAAGTCTGCTGAGCAGTCAGGCTGATAAGTAGACGGCACTATGGTATAAGCTCCAGGAGAAAGACAGCAGGCCAGACTGACGTCTTGGGTGTAGCAGTGAGGGATACAGCTGGCTACAGGATCCTCGTCCCTGGGTAATGTCTGCTCAGATTCCCCTTCTGGGAACTGGATACACCATTAAGATAAAAAGAACATGTACTGGCAGTGTTAGAGATTTTATTATGAGCTGCTTTTCATATATTATAACAATTTGATTGTATTATAATCAATCATTTGTTTAACTTTATTGGGACTAAAATAATTACCGGTAGTTGCTGAGCAAAGCGCAGTGCTGTTGATATTTTCAAGTCATTAGTTTGTACACATTGTGAAAACTATGAGCAAATGATTAAAATATCTGAATGCTTGCTTTTTCCTCTGGAAGTTTCTGTCCACTATGAAAACATCATCGCAGAAAGTAAAACTTTCTGGGGAAGCTTTAAGTAAGAGTGTTACAACTGACAAAAGAAGTAAAAATTTCCAATAATTTAGTCTGTACTGATTGTAGTGCAAATGACGATGGGGAATGTACACACAGGTAAATGGACAACAGCACTATTATTCTTCCTACCTACCATTTGACATACCTTATAAATGTGGAAGCCAATAGGGTGCAAATCTGTGTCAGGGCGGTTCTGGTGCAAGGTAATCCTGATGTTGGTTCCTGACGTCACTGCTGACTCATCACACACTGTAAAAGGGAAGCAGGGGTTTTGCCAGTGAGACAGGAAGTTCCTGCTTCCTCCGGCAGTCTTTCCCTCAACCCACGAGCCCTGGAAGTGATTGGTCTCCCACTCTCCATCTGTTAATGGCAGTGAAGGTGCTGGGCTTTTCAGGGCACTGAAGAAACATAAAATGTTTCATAATCACAGAAGTTTACATGATGAAACACCTGAAAGAAGTCTTTTATTAACACTTTGTGGGGTAATTACTTGTTGCAGCGTTAAAAGGGAAAAGACAAGGTGTTTGTCAAATTGACCTGCAGATGTCACTGTTTTTTACTGCCATTCATTTCTTGAGTGAAATTACTTCTTTTTTTTTTTTTAAATTACAAAACAAAGCATTAAAAAATATTTGTGACATTTCAATATGTATTTAAAGACAACACAGCACTGTTAAATGAACAAAATATCAGATGTGGTATTGCTTTTATGTTGTTAGGAGACATTGTGTGATTGTGACTGACATCACCTAAATGCACAGAATGTCATTCTCTGAGTTTTTCTGAGTTTTAAAATTATTAGAAACACACATGAACTTGTCCTTACCTAAGTGATGTGGAAAAGCAAGAGAAGACTCTGATGAGAAAGCGGGCCTCGGCTCCTGGCTGGTAGGTGCTGGGGATCAGCAGGTAGTATCCAGGCTCCAGCTGTCCGTGGAGGACGACCTCTCTCTCATAGGCATGGCAGTGAGTAGAAGCACATGGAGGCTTGTTTAACATCCGACTTAGATTAAAACGCTTCTTTTCCACCTGTGATAGAAAAAAATGGAGTAACATGATGCAAAAACACAAACAATTTTTTTTTTTCTAAAGGATGGCACAAACCTTCCACAAGTGTAGAGCAGTAGCCTGATAGTGCTGGTGTTTTGGGTTCTTGCTATCCTCATTAGGCGTTTGTGCGTATTTCTCTGTGTTTCTCCTTTTTCTATGCTGTAACAGGGATACCAACACCTCTCCTCTCTCACAGACTTTTAGCCAAAACTTAGGGTTGCTGCTGTAGCTGCTGCTGTTTCGGCTGCCACCAGCGGAGTGCCCTTTAATCCACCGGCCAGCCAGCTGATGTTTGTGCGTCAGAGCATTTCCTGTCATACACAAGAGTTGTCAGGATTAAAAAGGCCACCAAGAAAGTCACAATCAGTGACTGTAAGTTAAAATGGTTTGTAGCAAAATGAGAGAATTACCACTATAGATGCTTATCAGATGCCCCTCATCACTCATCGGGTAGCCCACTGTGACGTCATCAAACTGGGACAGGAATTCAGTCTCATCCAACCAGAACTCACCCTCTGCCACCCTGGTTTGTAGGTCCAAGGCAGAAACAGGGTCGACAGAACTCCAACCAGCACCCCTGCTGAGAATGAAGCAGACTGTAAGGCCTTTCCCACCAACATGGAACCAGTTCTGTCCTGGGTTATGCAACTAATTTTAAGCCGCTGGGAACATTTCCATCAAACTAACAAACAAACAAAAAATAAGGAAGGGAAACTAGCAAGTTGTCCTTGCTAACTGAAGTGGGTGTGTAAAACTCTACAGGTCTTCATGTACTGTGCAGTATCCTGTTGATGAGATAAAATGGCTCAGTACCACCAGGTGTTGGCTGGTTCTGTAGACAGCACCAAAGTTCCAAAAATCCTGAATGTAAGCAATCAAGAACCAGAGCTAATTTTTGTAAGAAAAACACTGAGTACATACAGACTGGGGTTAAATTCAAAATTCTGACCATATCTATCTTGGTCATAACTGTTGCAGTGACTGAGGTCTGAAGACTTGTTTTGCAGCACATTATCCCTCTGTGGAAAAGCATCCCCATCACTGATTGTGATTATGGTCATTCTGTGAGTCTGGAGGATGGACATTTGGATTCAGCAAAACTCTTTTTGAGTAACACACACTTGTGATTGTGACATAAGGAGACATAAGGAGAAAAACATGCCTACCTCCCCATCCATGACCCTCCCCAACAGCATCTTCCCCAGGGGTTTCTGATCCTGAGCAGCAGCACTTCGCTTCCCGACAGCATCCTCATGTTCAAAAACTCCATGACAGTCAGTGCATGGTACTGGCCCAGCTCACTGGCACCTAAAACGGTCATCAAGGTCATCAGGTGATGTGTTATGGGCAGAAAAAAACACTTGTATCTGTACAAAAGCTCTTTTTTTCTGACCCTCAGGGCTGCTGTGAGTGGAGCAGGTGATCGCACACTGGTCTTTCACCGCGTTCAGAAGGTTCAGGTCCAGCCTTCTCCTCCTGACCTGGTCGCTGTCCTGTTCCGGTCTCTGCTCCTCCTCTGATCCAAAATCTCCCAAGCTCCAGCACTCTGCTAACCCCCCAGTCAAATCCACCAGGGCCTCGGACACTTGCCCTGCCCACAGTCGCTCATAAGAGCCATGAAGCCTAAAGAGGACAGAGAGGACAGGTAACGGGACTCCCAAACTACACTAAACATGCTGTTAGGAATGCATTACAAGGTCAGTAAAATTTTCCAAAAGAACTATCAGGAAAATCTCTTTGATCAAATTTTAATCAGGTCAGACTCAGAGCTAGGATTGGAAATTCCATGGGTTACTTACTTAGCATAGGCCTTCTCCAACAGGGCTACCCAAAAGGCAGTGGGGGAGGGGCAGCGTGAGAAGCAGAGAGTAGAATTGATGCAGGGCAGGCGATCATCAATGGTCACCTCAGTCCAGTGTCCCAACTGCCAGAAACAAAACCGGAAGGAGCCCCTGTACTTGCTGTCGCCCCATTGTGGCTGGTCTGGAGGCAACACCTACAGAGAATCATGGACCAAGATGGGAGAGCAGTTTAGGACACCTCTGCTGCCCATAATTCAGTTCTCCAGATTCTGTTTTATCCCAGGGCTTTTACCTTGTTCAACAGATGTTTGTTCTTGAGCAAGAAGGTGCAAGCACAGAGAAACCAGCAGTCTCCTAATAAACCCTGTTTGGCATGACCCAGGTTGATGTTATCAGGGAAGAGAGCTGGCGATTGGCAGATTTCCTGAATGTGCAAAATAGAAACAAAGGAAGACTGAGACACGCTGACTTACAAATGACTTGCATTAACTCTGTGACTTTTGTTTTGGAGAGTAAAAAACTGAAGTCATGAGGTGCAAAAATGGCTAAACTGAAAGTGGGCAAAGAATGGGGATCCCAAAAAATGTCAGAAGAGGTCACGGTCTCTCATTGTACTGTTTGTCACACTATCATTTTGTCAGGTTACAAGATTAAATATTTAGAAATAAATAAATAAAAACATACTAAAAAATATTAGCCTCTTATTTCATATATGCACTGTTTGTGAAAGATCAGACTTGTAAGTGCCTGTGGACCTGTAGGAAATTCTTAAACAGCTGGGTCTATGACTGGTCATGCAAGTTGACAGGCTGCACGCTAAAAACACACACGTAAACTTTTAATCCATTGCAAAACAAACAAGTGGAATTCACAGAGGCATCTTCCTGTCTACCCTCGGCACTGAGCCTAACCTGCGGGCGACGCCAGGTGATGCTTCCCTGCAGCCTGGCGATGGGCGTGGAGCTGTCACAGAACAGGGCTCTGTTGTCAGAGGGGAAGTCCCGGTCCTCAAACAGAGCTTCGCCTCCACACTCTGTTCTGCCCTCTTCTTTCATGACTCCTGCTTCTTTTCAACTTAATTCGTACCTGCTGTGTCAGCGGGTGAATCTCAGCCAGCTGTGACCATCCTCACTGCCTCCATGTACTTTTCACATTAGTACCATACCTGGAAACAAAAGAAATAATCGCATTATGATGTCATATAATTGTGATTTGAGCAACGATCACAGGCGCCAAGAGAAAGACAAATATGTATGTAGGAATGAACCTTTCTTAAAAGTAAAAATATAGTGTGGGGGTGTCTCGCTTCTTTTTGTATTATGTATATTTGGTCAAGTATGTTATGTGCATGGTATTTAGGACATTATCACATCAAATCAATGGGTTCATCATAACTCAGAAGTTCATAAATAGTACTTTATATTAATAATATATACACCATACATGACATTACTGGAGCAACAGTAAATATTTTAACCGTTAGCTGAGTTAACGTTACACATTTAATAACACAACCAAGAAAAGTTGTATGAACATATCTCCAAGTTAAATATCAAGTTAGAACCAAGGCAAGTGATATTGTGGCACTTTTTTGTCTTTCTGTGTCTTACCTCTATCCTCTTTTGAACATCTTTGTCCCCATAGCTTCCATTCTCGACAATATCGCAACAGCTAACCATTAGCTTCAGCTAGCTTGTAATGCCCACATGTAGCATCTCCGTATCGTTTCATCTTATGGTTTTAGAACTATAACCACAGTCAAAACGAGTTCAATACCCTCAAAGTAAAAGATTTCATTGTGACTGATAGTTACATCAACGCCAGACCTCTGAGCTTAGCTACAGTGTCATGGTGACAGCAAGGAAAGCTTCTTCCGGTTGGACATCCAGCTGCTCATTCATAAAGAGAATCCTTCCTGTGCTGTTAAACATTACCGCCACCTGCCGGTGGTGCCGTGAATTACATAATATATCACAACATCTGTCTGCTATTTGTTTGTATTTATAAAAAAGCATTTTAAGCCAGATTGGCGAAGTCTAACAAAACAACCCGGCGCTATTTGACTTTCAAAGGTTAAAATGACCAGTTTTTGCTAAGAAGCAACAAATTCAAGTTTGTGGTAGTTTGGGAGAATGTAGTTTGTTATACTTTTGTGAGTAGTATGTTTATTGCATTAAATTGTTTTTGATATCTATAATTTAGCATGTAACATTAGAAATATACCAACCACCTAACTCTGAACAATCATGAAGGTAGGATTTATTGCAGGTTAGTTATATTAAACTTCATTATTTTCAACTTGGTATACCTAATTAATCGGTAACTGAGAGTAAATTTACTTTAAAGTACAGTCAGTTACTAGTAGTGGCAGGTCTATCCCATCTTTTGTTTCATCCTAAACTTTTTTCTATCCTCCTCTTCAATTTTTCCTTTTATTATGTACAGTAGGTGCTGGTCCATTCTCCTTGTAATATTTCTTTCTCTCTATGCTCCTTTTCTGTCTATCCTTTTTTAGCTTTTACCCTCCAGCTTTCAGTTGACCCGTACATAAACCTTAATACTTATTTAATTCAGCAAAATGTTGTAGCAAGTAGATATTTAAATGCAATAATATCTACAAAACATCAGATCTAGGTTAAACAGATGAGCAAATACAGCAAATTATTACAAAAATACTTCATTTATTGGCAGTATAGAAAAAATACAAAGAGGTAATTCAGAGGTAAAGAAATTTGAAGTTATACAAATATATATTAGGTCAGATGTCTTAAAAAAAACCATTAATTTCTTGTTATGTGTATCTCGAAGTTGACTTCCTCAGGTGATCTTCTGCTCAGTATTTTCTATTCAGAAAAACAACAAAGAAAAAAGAATTCATTTGTGTTCACATACCTCAACTCGATACAGATGCCAGTTGTGTCTTTGAAGCATAATGATTCATTAAAAAGAGAAATTAACTTACCCTGGTACAACTTCCATGGCCTTTTTCACCCAGCTTTCCTCAGGATTGGTACAGACAAGTCTGTTTTTAACAGTCTTGAAACTGTATAAAGACAAAAGAGGTTCAGCCATTATTACAAAAGTAGACCTGACATTTCTGTTAGTTATAGGAGTGTGCATGTGAGTGTTTTTGGATGCATTTAAACATATTCTTACATTACGGCCTTGATGTTGCAGTTGCCTGTGTCCTCTTGCATTACGTAGAATTTCAACCTTCTCACTGGGATTTGGTTTTTATAGTACTTGGTGCAGCAAAGGTATGCAGGACCTATAAAGAAGAGGCAAGAGCAAAATAAGAGGTTGGAAATTACAGACAGCAACTCTTTTGTTCCACTAAATGAAAAACATCAGTAAAATATGTTAATATATAAAGTGAGTAATTGCTAAAAACACACTTACTGCTTTCACTCAGTGCCACCAGCAGCACCAACATCACAGAGACACACACGGCGAGCTTTGCCATCCTTACGCAGCTTCTCTTCAGCGGTGAATCGGTGTTGTGATCTGGATCCTTGAGAGGGATGAACCGGTAACACCTGTCTCTGACAGTCAAGTTTATATACCTTTAGAAATGGGAGGGTAAAATCCCGTGACAGCTTGAAAAAGGAGCTGAAAAACCCATGGTGTACACAATTTAGGTCAAGGAGGAAGAATGACACACCGGGAACTTAACCGCAGCGGTGGTGCAAAACCCCCTTTTCTGTGGGCTGGTACAAGGGAGTCAATAAAAAAATCAATATGGGCAAATGATAGAAATGACACTGATATTTAAAAAAGATAATTTACATCATGTTGCGTGGTGGAAAAAGTTCCTGACAAAGCAAAAATTGTTCCTGGAGTGTGAACACTACACACTCAGCACCTTTCAGAAGCTATTAATAGTATTAATTAAACTTTATTCAACAAGCAAGCAAACAAGAAAGTCTACATTTAACTGTAGACTCTATAATTAACTCTACTCTGGTATTCAATACCATGCTACTTAATCAGCTATTGTTTTGAAATCTACATGTACTTTACAGATTCAAATTTCACAAAAAATCCCACCATTGATCAGGTTTTTTGTGAAATTTGACACAGTTTTAGGATCTTTAGGATATTTTTTATTATTATGCATATCATCATATTATTGTCCTATTATTATAACTTTAGTCGGGAAGGCTTAATAATACAACATCAGTTATAACAATACAATAACATGAACACTGACAGTATAATAAGTACTATTACTCAGCTGTGTCATGGTGGTTATACTTTATCTACCAGGTAACAATTTGAATGTAGCACTTCTACTTTTAACAGGTTTTTATTTATGTTGTGGTATTTGTTACTTTCACTTTGGTACAATAACTGATCTCTTCCTGCACCACTATTTAGTTCTTTCATTGAGATCACTGTCTATTTTTTGAGAGAGAACTGAAAACAAGAAGTAAATACAACATAATAGTTTATATATTAACTGAGCTCAAACCACAGCGCACCTTGCAACATAACATCCTGGTGACCTTGTTGCTGCACACAGACTACATTGTGGGATGTGACATTTTGTCTCTGACTGCGTGTTGCTTTTCTCTGCAGTAATTCTCTCTACCGTACATCCAGCTATAATTTATACTCATTTGATCATTTTATCTTTCAGTAATGTCAACAGACACTACAGTAAGATGCATATTATTCATCTAGGAGCCAAGCAGTTCATTCAGAGTTCAAAAACACATTTTATTCTGTCAGTTACTGGTAGAAAAAAGCATTTTGTTTTTTCTTTTGCTTCATCTTTTACTTTTTCCCAGTCTTCTCTCCCCTTCTTCCTTTTTTCCCCGTAGGTCCTGGTTCATTCCCCTTCTATTATTAGTTTTTCTCTATCTTCTTTTTCTTTCTTTTCCCTTTGAGTTTTTACCCTGCATCTTTGAGTAGGCTAATGCATAATTGCTGATACTCGTTTATAGCAGTGCCTTTTTTTCAGTCATTTTAAAAAGCCCGTTTCACAAAAGACATGTTAGTTTAAAAAATACTCAAGTCAAAAATGGCCATTTCACTATTTCAGTTTCAGTCCCTGGTGTCTTACAAGCTGAGTCACGGCTTCAAATGGAAAAGAACAGGATCAATATTAATGTTAGGAATGGCGCTTGATCTTTTCCTGCAATGACAGCTCAAAACGTCTGTTGTGAAAAAGACCTATTGGGCCTGCAGGTCTGGCTAATCTCTTTCAATCAGGCAAAGTTATGCCAGCAGAGCTTTAAAGGACCTGAAAACTTATTTTCCTGTTGTTTCAGTTATCCAATTATCATGACAGAAACACAGGCAGAGCTTTCTGCCTGAGTGTTTTAGATTCTACCAAATTCTAAACTATTTTTATTATTTGACATAAAAGATATGTACATTTCTCTGATTTTTTTTTTTCTCAGCCCTCCGCATGGGTTTAGAGTGGGATGTGAAAAAGGTCAATTCTCTTTAAGTCCCCTTCTTCTTTCTGTGAGTAGGTGTCACTTCATGCTTTGTTCTCACCGAAATGTGGTTCCCCAAAATACATCTTTAATCAGAGGATAACATCACTTTGAAGTCTGTTTTTAGCCACATTTGCATGTCCACATGTGTATTAAAAGATTTTAATTTGACAAAATCAGACAAAACTCGAATACTGTCTTCAACTACATCAGCCTATCACCTACAACATATCCGAGTCACGCTGCGAAGGGGGCAGGTCTTGTGTAGTCTGAACAGGATTATCACAGCGACCAGAAACTCTGTTCTAAACATGTGAGCATTGTTTACATTTACAAACATTTATCTCAGTCTTAATGCACAGCGGAGACAAAAATTAGAGTTATAAAGTTTAGATGTAACATTAAAAATGCACGTGGCAGGATATTAGTGAGAACTCTGTGCTTCACACATGGAGTGGTTTTAGTGGAAATGTCAAGGTGCACCATTAGACAGACATGGAATGCATCATGACCTGTTTCAGTGGTCTAAATGCACTTCTTTCCACTGATGCATGGTTCTGCTGCACATAATAAAGTTCCTCTGACCCAGAAAGAAACCTTCATACAACCTCAGACCTACTTGTTGCAGCCCACAAGAAAATAAGTTCACATCAAGTTCTTAAGTGAAACTGGAGCCTCTCCAAAATCTTTGAACACTTTCTTTTGATTAAATACTCTGCCGTTGGTACTTTTGCATATGTGTACGGTGAAACTTATTAAGAAAAGAGCCACACCTGTGTAACTGCCCATGTTGCACTGGCTTTACAGGACTCTTTGTTTTACGGAGGTGTGGTGATACAGAGATTTAACGTGTTTGACCCAACACCCACAAAAAATGTATCTGTTGAATTAGTTTGTAATTACATATTCAACTCTAGTGTTTAAGTCTGGTCAAACATGCCAAGTGATGCACTCAGATCCTGTTTTTCCCTGGTTGATTCCATCCATAATGGTGCCAAACTGTAAATTATTGACATTATCCATCTTAATTATCAGTGAATTCCCTAAAAAACAGAAATGAGCATTTTGTTTGTTTCTATTCTCTCCTCTGAAAGTTCATCTTTAAATTTCTACATACTAGGATTTTTTTCAACTTTATACGATCTTTAAAAGAAAAAAATATGTACACACACTAAGCAACCAGCTCTTTATCTAATTCATGGGTAAATAACAATGACAATACTATTTTAATGCTAATAATGGTCCTATGATATGTTTCCCCTTTTCTCTCTGAGGGAAAAGTAAGGGGTCTTTTTTCTTTTTGTCGCTGTTGATGTATTATTTCCAACTCATGTACTTTGCACAGGGGCTTCCTGTTTGAGGACTATAAAAGGCTGCTGTGCCCACAGCTTCAGACTCCACCTGACAAGAAGCGAAACAGCAGCTCAGCTCAGACTCATTGCAGACAGCACAAACGAAAACATGGTGTCAATTCGAGCTACAGTGATGGTGATAACCCTTCTCACCTTGTGTCTGCTGGCCACAAACACATCTGCGGGTATGTAACGCAGCGTAAAAGAGTTCCTCTCTGAAGTCTGCCTCCATCTTTATTTTATTTCATTATTGGTTTTTGAAATTTTTGATTTCACTATTTTTGTTTCATACATCCACATGAATTTGGCTGGGCAAGCTGTATGTTTCTCTCTTTACTTTTCTTTACCAATAAGAGCATTTTTTTCTCTTGTTTTACAGCAAGTTATGGATGTTGCCGAAGCTACATGATAAAGAAAATACCGTCTACTGCCATCAGAGGGTACTCAGTCCAGACAGTAACCCAGAACTGTCCTATCACTGCCATCATGTGAGTGCCATGTTTATCTCTTTCTTCTCAATAAGAAAATAAATCACACAAAGCACATTACATTAGTGTTTGTCATATAATAAATGTATAAATACTTTGTCTTTTTCCTCCTAATCTATAGTTTCCACTTAAAGAGGGGGGGTAAAGCATGCGTCAATCCAGCAATGCCCTGGGTGATGGAGCACATCAACAATTTGAAGTAAGATTTTCAGCAAAGAGTCTATGCAACATAACTAACAAACAACATAATTCTACAGTGTGCAATGTAATTTTACAAGTGTGTCTCTAAAATTATAACTCTTATTGCAGGAACAAAGCACAAATCGTTCACATCAAGTCTTTGCTGGACCAGCAGTAGAAATTCTGCTTTTTGAAGAGAGACGCTGAAGCTTGGCTGCTGCAAAAAAAACAAGCTGTTTACTTCCTGCAATGCATCTTATCCAGTAACCCATGTTGTTTCACAGAGCATTGAATTTGTATATTTTAAATATTAAAATGCTTAATCTATTTTTATATTTTATGCTTTTTTAATTTTTATTTTCTATTTTATAATCTTTCATTGTATAAGATGTTATTTTTCTACATTTATAATCTAAAAAGATTAAAGCTTGGTTTAAAAAAAAAAAAAAATGGTCCAGTGGTTTTTGTGGTCTCTTATGCAAACCGGAATTATAATGAGGACATGGTTTGTAGTGAGCCTCTTATTAAATAACTGCAACTTGCATAATAACAGCTGCATGTGTGATGTCCAGGCCAGCATCTTAACTTCCTTGTTTTTGTTCTCATGGTGAAAAATTCCTGCCATGGAAGTTTTGTGTCGCGTGATCAAGCAAATGTTAAAACACTGAATGATGCAAGTTTGATGACATCAGCAGGAGGAAGTCTTTTTGGAAAGTTGTTTGTTTAAGCAGCTAGTGGAACAGGTTTTACAATTACAGCTGACATCAGAGGGGAAGTGTAACTTAATTCACTTTAGGCTTGATGTTTTAATAATTATTTGTAAGGCTGTAAAGATATCTGTGTGTCTCTTAACTCAGGAGAATTTAAAGAGCAAATTTCTCAAAACGTCCTACACAAACCAAGACAGACACCCTTTACGTCTTGAGCTTCAGGTACTTGTACTTATCCTCAAAATAATGTGGTAATTTTTATAAAATTTAAACAGACAAACATAAAAGAAAAACAACAACAAAAACGGTGCTAAAATAAACTACATATCTGCGTGGTACAACATAGACACATTTTAAGTGTCATATTTTTGTTGCCACAATGACATCAAATGGAGACTGAAGAATATTTTGTTCTTTATTTAAGCATATCTCATAGTCCAGCATGACATATTTAACCCTCCTATTATCCTTGGAGTCAATGACCCCATTCAATGTTTATCATTCAAAAATTAATAGTTGACTTTTTTTTTTACTTGATATTTCATGACTTTTCCTAATTT
>JAUZTA010000005.1:9819238-9834277 GCA_034780835.1 Ctenochaetus striatus | reverse complement strand
CAGTTGCCTCTGACTGTGGTAGGAGAGCACGGCGACAAGGTGATTCAGTGTCGATGGCACACACAAGACCTGTCCTTCCTCTCGTCCTCTGCTGACCGCACCGTCACACTCTGGACACACAATCCATAGCACACACACACAGTCATCTGGTCCCTGTAGTCTAAATGACACACATTCCTCTAAAACAACACTGCTCCTCCTGCAATATCAACACTGTCACATCCTCTCAATACACTTGACACTTGCAGCCTGAAAATACACACACTCTACCAGGTGAATGAGCCTTTCTCCTGTCTGTAGGAAACCAAATGGATACAAGCCTGTGACACATTAAAAGCACACGTTGCATGTTGTTTTGTTTTTTTTTTCCCCTCATTCCATGCTGCTTCATTCCCCCTGATTCCCGGCATATGTGGTTTAAGAGCACCATCATTTGTTGTCCTCCTCATCACTTTACCACACCATGCGCTCCCATCCTACATCTTTACTCCCAACAGACACACCAATATCTTGCTGCATGTCCTTTTTTTCCTGAGGAGTTGTTGAGCTAAGACAGGACAGTGTGCTTTGTAAATGATGGTGCCTTCCTCGAGTTCTAAGTTTCCATTTAAAAAAAAAAACAAAAAACAAAAAAAAAAGAGGAGTCAATTGGTCATTTTTAAAGATCAAATTTTGTTAAGTCATATTGAGAAATTCTACATTCCTTCTTCATTTGCATATCATTTTTGTACATCTAGTGTTACGCTGCTACTGTTTGGGAAACAAGAGTTGACTGTATGGTGCAAAACGTAGTTTTTCAGTGTGTCGGTAGTGAGCTTTTCCCATCAGGAGGCTGAATCAGTGGGAGTCAATGACTCTCTGTTGATCAGCCAGCCGTTGCTTCCCTGTTGGATGTACTGATGTGTAATGTTACTGTATGCACTGCATTACTACAGCTCCAAATGTGTAAATTAGCCTGTGCATTTGTTTTGAATTTGAAATCAGTGTTTTTGCGCTGAAGCTGTTACAGTGTCTTGCGATGGCTTGCTTGCATTGTAAGGTTGTTTTTATGTCAGCATCAAAGGGAAATACAGTGTGATTTGTGGCGCTCTTGGGTTCTTTTAAGGATTTTTCAGTGTCAAAAGCTTTGGTTTGTCCACTGCAACTACTGTAATAATAATATAACAACAGTAGGTGGCAGTCTTTGCCCATAACAAGGGTCTAACCATATGCACAATGAAGTCTGAATGAACGGGTGCTTTGATATTTATTTAGAACCAGTATTTGGGGCATATGCATTGTATTCTTTTCTTGTATTTTACATGCGCACTTTGTCTTTTAACATTGTCTTCTAATTTTAATTTACTTACAAAGATGCATATTTAAGTTTTTATGTTAATGTATAGTATACGTAACAAATAAGGCCAAACTAATACGTACACAGATGTATTTATTTCAGTTGTGTTTATGTATGTACAGTTGTTAGTATGTTTTTGAAATGCTAGTGGCTCTTGTATTAAGCCTTTCTAATTCTTGTTTTTAAAAGTGACTTAAATTAATTCAAGCTAACTCAAGTCTGACTGCTGGTACGTTCAATAAAGTGTCTTTTACTTAAGCTGTATCGTTTGTTCTTTGTTGAAATGAACTGTTTACACTGGACATTTCAAAACATCGAGACAAGGTTACTACATGAATTAGGTTTTATTTTTCTGACCTAACTGATACGTTTAGTTCAAAAGAGCAGAAGGGCTGTACACGGGTTAAATTTACTCTTTTATCAGTTTGCTAAAAATACCATTTACTTTGCCTGATGTTGGTAACTTGAAAAAAATTCCCTAATACATAAACAAAATACATGGAAAGAGTGCTGCACCTCAGACTGAGACACCACTGTGAGTATTAACACATCACTTCAAAGTGGTGGGACGGCAGTGAACAGAATCAAAACAACCATAAAAAGTACAATAAATACAAACATAACTGCAGTTGTGTATTGAAAAATACACATTAGGTAAAATGAAATTTTTAGGAGTACAAAATCATGACATACAAAGATTAAAAAAATATTTTTTGTCCCTGATACTATTGAAAGGTGGTGTTGTGCAAGTTCTGCTACACAAGTCCTTGTTAATTTGAGATTTTCTCCATACTGTACACTACATTTAATGCTGACAGTGCTTTGTTTTGTCCAGAGGGACAAATGTGAAGAGACACAGAGCTTTCTCACGAGTGACCACCCACTGGTCACTCACAATGCAGTCCACACCTTCATGAGATTTTAAGAAATAAAAAAGGGAGGTTGTCCCTGTAGTGCTTAGTTTAGTTAGAGCTGGGCCTGGCTGTGTTTGCAGCAGAAGGCAGGGTGACACGTTGCTCGTCCATTCGTTTGGCCTGAGAGCGCATGATGAGGCTGAAGAAGTCCTCGTCTGGCACAGTGGGCCCTCGGACGGGGGGAGGGGGAGGGGCACAGCGCTGGTCATCCAAACGGGACCCCTGGTGGAGTTAGAGGAAAAAAAGAGAGCACAGTTTGAGATTTGGGTATGGGCATTATAACTTCTTGTGTATTGAATGTACTGTATGCTTGTCATGCTTGAAAACTACATATCTGGGCTTATTTGGTACCTGGCACTTCACAAGCATATCAAAGAAGTCGTCGTCAGGCTCAGCGCTGTCGGCATTGGCCATCAGGTGGTTGAGCACCACCTGGTTGCTGTTCTGATTGAGCCTGAGGCCAGGCAGGCTTCCTCCTGCTGCTGACGACTCCTCCAACCTCCGACCTTGAGCCCCTGAGACGTTGGCAGACTCTGATACAGCTGCATAGAGAATCGATGAAGTGTCAGGTAAAGTTCAAAGTATGAAAAAAGAAGTTAAACTGTGAAACTAGAGGGACATGTGAGTGTGAGTGCATGAACTTACATTTCCTGATTGCTCTGGGAGGCGACTCTGGTCCACTGTTTAATGATAACCTGCTGCCTTTATCCTGTATTGAACAGCGCTGGTCATCCATACGGTTGCTCTGGAAGCGGCTCAGCAGGTCAAAGAAGCCCTCATCTCCCAGCATGTCAGGACTGAGCCGCTGTTAAAGAACAACAACGGGAACATTCAACACTGGCAAAATTGTGGTTGAAGTTAGCTGTGTGACACGAAATAAGGTTGAGGCATGTGTGTGATTATCAGCTGAGTGCACTGTGTACTGTGTACCTTCTGTGGTCCCGCTGCAGGCGCCTGGCTGGTTTCCAGGGTGTTGCTGGTGTCCTGAAGGACCTTACTGGAGCTACCAGTCTTGTACTTTTTCCCACGCAGTCGACTGACAAAGAACAGCTTGGAGGAGCTCTTTGCCAGGGAGGGTTTGGACGGTTTGGTCAGGATGTCACTGTTCCACTTCTGGCCCTTCAATACAGAGGAATGGTCAGAAAGAAGATGATAAGAGGAAACACAAGGCTTTGAGAAGATAAACCATTTAGTTATCTTTGGTCTGAATTTGAAAAGGATCTAGATTTAGCATCAAACTGTGTCTTAGAACATTTTAGACCTCATGTGGCAGGAGAGATGTCCTTACATTTATCTTGTCTGGGGTGAGTTTCATCAGCTCCAGGTTCTCCATGCTGTGTCTTCTGCTCATCCTGGGCCTTGCTCCTAAAACACATAACAATATAAACACCTGCTACACCAGCTACACTTTTAAAGCAAAACATTACTTGACCAGCATACCATGCAGGTTGTAGTCTGTGTCATTATTCTCCGACATGGTGGAGTTATTTGTGCTGTAGCTCAGACCCAGAACCGTCTGGAGATCAGACACATTCATACGAGCTGTCAGCTCCCCGCTCCTGTCTCCAGTCTAGAAAAAAAAAAAAAAAACAAACAAATGCAGACAGATTTTATTCATTCATCAGTTTTTTTTCCCCAAGTGTTCAAAGTAAAACTATTTAGAATACTTTTTACAAGGGAAGACAGATGGAAGAATGCAGCAGAGGCATTAACACCACTCTCTTTACCTCTTTGCAGATCTCCAGGTGTTTCTCAGCAAAGTGTATCGCTTGGTCATGGTTCCCCAGTGCAGTGTAAGCATTTCCAAGACTCCAGCATGCACGGCCCTCCCCGATCCTGTATCAAAAGCACATTTCAGTACATGTATGGGGCATAGTATGGCATGAATTCTTCTCTCCGTCCTGAATGTTTGCGTACCTGTCATTGAGGTCCTGGGCTATGATGAGGTGTTTCAGGTGGTAGTCTATGGCTCTCTCATAATCTTGGAGAAGTGTGTAGGTGTTGCCAAGACTGTAGCAGGCCTGAGCCTCCACAGCTCGATCCTTCAGCTGCCTCGCCAGCTGCAGTGTCCTCCTGACAAACACACACACACACGGTGGTTCAAAATACTGCAGAGAGGCTTCAATATTTGCTTCTGGCTTCCTGCATGCCACAGGCTTTACTTTCAAGAAGTGGCACAGTCTGGGGACGAGAAGTTTTCAAGATGCTTGTGGAATAAAGAAAAACTGAAGCTTAATTTATGCTTAGAGGTGCTAAGTGGTCTTTCTACAGAAATGATATGTCACACTACACCCAACATATGTATCTTGGTGGCAGAATGTAGACAGCAAAAGAAATAATGAAGTATTTAGTTAATGAAGTATTCAGTTAACCCCCTCTGCCCTGCTAAATTTAGCAAGACTGCTTCAGTTTCATTAAGAATGAGCACAAAAATATCTTCAAAAATAAAGAGTACAACTTTAAATCTGCTATGATTAGTCAAACGGGTGAAAGATTTTTTTTTTTTACTTTTTTTACTTCTTCTTTTTTACTTCTTTTATTTCTTCACCCTTGTTTGAGGAAACTTTTACTATCTAGTGCACTGAGTAACAGTTCCTTGATACTGCCTACAATTCTATATGTCTAGATGCCCGGTCATACTATGTTTTTACAGAAAAAATGGTTATGAAAAAGATTAATGAGTTGACTGTGTACTTACTTGTAATGCTCAGCTGCAACTTCAAATTCCCCCAAAAAGATATAAGCATTCCCCAGGTTGCAGTAAGCCCGTCTCTCTGCCGAACGGTCACCGAATTCCTTTGCTATGAGCAGACGCTGCACAAGGAAAGATACAGAAAGATATTTTAGCATCTCTATAGTAATGTAATTACAAGTTGCATTTATAATGCTTCTGGTGTGTGTCAACTTTTCAAGAGATGCTTTGTCAAGACAAGTGTTTTTATGGTTACACCATACCTGTTCGTGAGAAGCTACAGCCTTGCGAAAGTTTCCCAGCAAGTAGTGTGTGTTGCCGAGGTTGCCGTAAGTCCGACCCTGTGCGGCACGATCCCCAAGATCCCTCACTATCCCCAAGTTTGCTCTGTAAATATGCATACAGTCAATTGCAATGTGACTAGATAGCAGTATGATTAAAATGTCAAGTTTTCATCATTACTGCAGTCACTTACTCATAGTACTCAGCTGCCTTCCTCAGTGCCATCATGACCTCCTCTGGAAAATCTCCAGGCTCAGCTCCACTCCAGCAGATACTTTTGCCTTTGGCATGGTACACATTCCCAAAATTATACAGAGCTCGAGCCTGGCCCACCTGACACAAACCCAGGAAAAACATGTCAGCACTGCAGGGAAATGTCTCTTGAATCTCCCAATACACTAGAGAATATTTCACTGCCAACATTATCACTAATGTGTGTGAAAATATCAAAGCCTCACCTTGTCATTAATGTCTCTTGCTATGTCCAAGTGCCTCTGACAGCAAACCACAGCCTCGTCAAACCGCCCCAGCACCTTTAACGTGTTGCCAAGATTTCCACTGGCTTTGGCTTCTCCAAGCAGGTCACCAATCGTCCTACATAAAACATTGTATGTCAGTAAACAATAAATACTGTAATGATCTGTCAGCGGCATCGTGGGCATTCGTGCAGGTCCAACCTGGTCAAGGTGAGGTCATGCCGGTGGAACTCCAGGGCCTTAGCATAGTCATGCAGGTGGAAGTAAGCATTGCCCAGCTGGCTGTAGATGGCACTGAGCACTTGCAGGTCCTCTGTGCCCACCTGGATGGCAGCTTCAAAGAAGGAGACGCCTGCTCTGTAGTCCCCTACCTTACAGAGCCGCTCACCCTCCAGTGCCAGTTCAAGGCAGGACACCTCCATCCTAGAACAGACAGAAACACAGTCAGTCCATCAGGTGCCTAACAAAGGTCTAGACTGCTGCTTGAAATCCTACTCAGCAAATCCAGAAGCAACTTTTAAGGACGAAGAATGAAGAAGTTGTGAAAAAATAGATCTTCTCTGTTGAAAACCTAAAACCAACTGACTGCACTTTACTCACACCCAAGGAACAAAATCTCTTTCTAAGCAAAGGCTTTCAACGGGGAATGTTGTTTAGCTACTTCCTTCCACCCTCAGAAACAATGGCTGGTTCAAACTGGGGTTTGTTATGGTAGCTCGCACATCCTTTACACATGCCTCACAAGGTTAAGTGAGTTTATTATACACACAAATGAAGCAAAGAGCCAGTAAATTTGTTAGTGTACTACTGTTTA
Organism: Ctenochaetus striatus; assembly: GCA_034780835.1. Lineage (NCBI taxonomy): Eukaryota > Metazoa > Chordata > Actinopteri > Acanthuriformes > Acanthuridae > Ctenochaetus > Ctenochaetus striatus. Next base: position 9,827,763 of record JAUZTA010000005.1, on the reverse strand, counting down.
TAATTCTCCTGGTTATGAGCTTTGATTTAAATTAGAGTATAAAAAAGGTGTTAACCATTAAAGATCCACAGTGATGGTTCAGCATATTTTAATGTTAATTTTTCTGTCACTAACCCATGCAGCAGTATTAGTTTTTCAAACACATAACTTAGTTGATGAACTCACAGATGCTCCAACAATTGAGTTGGCTGTTAAAAATGGAGTAAAATAAACAATCAAATTCATATTATTGCATAGTCCAGGTAATAAGGCCAGTGAAAGCAATAAGTAGCCTAAATGACTATTCTAATTATTTGTTGCTTTTCATATCACATTGAAATGGAAGGACAGGGTGTGTAATGTAGGCTATCAACAAAAACGTGTAATTCTAATTTTAATATGCAGTTTGAAGTGGGTCTTTAACAACAGCTGAATAACCAAGCCACGTGGAGTTACAAATGAGGCTTGGCTCGGACGTTTCAAGGCCAGATGAAAGGAGTATCAGACAATGGCTTATCTGCACACGGATTATCTTTAGATTAAACGGCATGTCTACTCAAAGCAAATATTGTTAGCCTGCCAACTTTTGTTTTTCAGGAAGCTGTATTGTTGGCAGGAGATTAGTAATACACAAAGTGTGTTTATCTCAAATTTTCTTCCTGTGTCCACCCAATGTTTTGTTTGAAAGCTCTTAAAAATGACCCAGAAACACTTATTTAGACAAACTGTAGTCTGGATTCCTCACGTGAAACAAGAAAAACAAAGGTGGCTTGTTTCATCATCTGGCCAGGCTATAATTTGTGACCAATGACAAACACGATGGTTAATAGTCAATAAAGCTCATTTAATCAGCAGTCCTGGACTTGAAATGAGAAAATCCTACTTTTTGTTTACTATCAAGCTCACAACACACTTGTCCTACTCTAGCTGTGACAAACACTGGCCTACCTGCTTGCTTTTTGTGTCTTACAACAAAAACAGCACATGGAACATCTGAGAGGCATCTACAAGGTTTCCACCAGCAAATCTTGCTGGTTGCAGCTTCTTCTTTTTGTCTGAAGCATGGAGAGAGCAACTCAACCCAACATAGTAGTTTGTGCTCAAAGAAGGTGATCAACAGTCAAAAAAGAGGTTAAAAATGGCATCCTTTTCAAACCTTTGATCGGCTGAGGTCATAAAGAGATTTTCGCATAATGTATTGAAAAGCTTTCAAGAAGACGCATGTGATGTTGTCACGGCATTAACTTCCAACGCATGGCAGCAAGGAAACTGCTCATTCAGCATTTTCTAAGTTAATCTGCTTTTCTATCTTTCAGGCTCCCTCTTCTGACCTGGTCACTTGAGATTAGGGCTGTGGAGTGTCCACCCGACAGATTAAAGCGCTAGTGAATGCTAAGTATCTTTATTAGTTGTGTCAGACAAAAGCAGACTTTGTAGTGAAGTCTAATCTAATCAAGTCAGTGACCAAAACGAACCCAACAGTAGTATCTGTCGGAAAAACGGAGCACACACCTGCTCTTTCCAAAAAAGTTTGACACGTGTGGCTAAAAACAAAAGGAGCGTAATAAATTTTTCAGTGCTTGTTAAATATTGAAGCTAGCTGTAGGAGGACTGTCCGAGTTGGGTTAGGTCACACCTGCTGCAAGAGCTCTTTACTCAGGTATGATGGGACAGGTGGCTGATGCTCTTTTGAAAAACTCACCTGCCTTTAGTCAACAAACTTAGAGAAAGCAGCATTAAAAGGCCTCCCCACTTTATAATTTAACTTAGGTCTCAACTTAATGTTCTATATTACAAGCATCCAAATAAATAGAACAAAAGGCTTTTTTTATAGTCCCTTCTTAAACTAACAAGGAAAAGCAAGAGGATAAAAAGGAAAAACAATGAGGCAATCAATTCTACAGCTGTACCTTAGTTAAAAAGATGAGAGATTCCTACCTGTAGCGGACATGAAAGGACTGCTCCTCAGCTCGAGTGCTAACCATTGAGCCGCTGGTAGTCATTGATGTGCATAATATGAGGGAAAATCCCAATTTCGTTCCCGAAAAAATGATTGCGTTTATAAGCAAGATCCAACAAGAAAAAGGAAAAAATCTTTGGTCAAAAGGAGTTGGGTGTGAGGAGCTGAACCAAGCAAAAAAGTCACCCAACGTGGTCAAGTCTGCGACTGTCCGCCTGCTGAGTGTTGACAGGGGAAGGTAACCCCATGAGAGTTAGACAGAGCTGCAGAATCCTGAGCGTCAGTCCACACCGCTGCTTTCGTATACTGTGTGTTTTGCGTCACTGCACCTCAACCTCGTCAGCTGCCCTCTGTGAAGAGAACACAAGATGCTGTATGTGAAGCCTCGGTCTGGCCACACAGTGCCATGGCAACACCAACCAAACAGCAGCGTTCACAAGTGGGGCAGGCAGGAAGTGAGAGAGCAGGGGTGGAAAGAATGGATGGGGTCAACACAGGCAAGCTGTCAATCTAAGACAGTGACTCAGTTTATCCAGGCTTGGAGATGAGCACATGTGCTCTAAAGTTGCTACAAGGTGAGCAAGCAACGGGCACCACACAATACAGCCTATGCAAGCGGGAAAAAATATCATCTCCACAGTGTTTCAGTGCAAGTCAGAGAAGGTCACTGAGAAGAAAGAGCAATCAGCAACCTGTCGCATGATTTGACAAAAAAAGTCAAAACCGAAGCTTTGCAAAATGGCAAACTTGCTGTGTATGCAGCTTCCACCAAAGGAAAGGACAGTGATAAGCAAGCTGTGTGGATAAGATAGACAACAAGAGGAGACCATAGCCAACCATTGCTTCATTTCTCCATGAGGTCATACTAACCACACCCACTCATCCCCCAACGTCAACCCATCAGTCCCTCCACCCAGACACACTCTATAATGGAAAAAGGGGCCGATCAGTAATTTGAACTGGGTTAAATCCTTATGATTAATTTGGGCCAAAAGACAACAAAGCTCTGGCAAACAGACTTTTTGTGTGTCTCTGTGTGTGTGTGTTTTAAACCCTTTAACGCCATTGTAAATAAACACAACTGTCTTTTTTTCCTGAAATGTAATTATATCCAGCCCTACTTTATATATAGGCCACTCAGTGTCACGCTTGTTATTTCCCATCTTATTTTGCATAAAAGAATTCTATTATGAAGTCTAAATGCCAAAATATAACAAGAAACCCTTTAATTGTTTAAGTTGTGTGTTGAACGTCTAGTCTAACCCAGGCAATTATGACCTTTTATTTATCTCAGTACTACTTAACTTAAAAATATATTCATCCTGCATTCATCAATCCAACCGCAGCTCTATGTACTGCTCATAACACAAGGCCAGTGTCCATAAAACGTTTTGGATTAGGACCTTTGATCTACAGCAGGCCTGCTGAGCTGTTACTTTTTTATTTTTGACAAGTGTAAGCTCAGCACTGAGCTCATGGTGCAAGAAGGGCACAAATCTTAAAAACAGATGACAACCTAAACAGCAAAAAAGCACTGAGAACACTAAAACAAGTCAATCAGGCCTTGCTGATTTCAGTACCTGTTGTTTAACTGTGGCTTATGTTGGTGAATCTTCCTTAATGAAGACAACAAAGTAGAAGTGGAAGAGGAAATGCAACTCTAGACTTCAAAAGGACCTGAGATTTTATAGTTTAGAGATTACTCAAAAAAACAGACTGGGACTTGTTTGTGTTTCTAAACAAAAAAATTAAGTGCATAAGGAGATAGATAGCTGTTGTATATTCCTAAAGAAAAGGCTTGTATCTGACAGTAATCCATGCAACATCTTTATGATAAGTAATTGTGTTTAAATCAGCCTGTTTGAAATAGAAAGAAAGGGTACAAGAATGAATAGTCTCTTTGTACAACCTGTTCCTCCTGCTGTTGCTTGAGTGTCAACGGTTAGCCTATAACACAAACTAAAGCCCAGGCCTCAGGGAGTCTGCGCAGTACATGTTCCTGCACATTACAAGTATTATAATCACTAATAGATGTGTGCCAGTGTTTGTGCAGCCTTTTCCACCACTGTATGCCAACTGGGTGTGTTTAAGAGAGACTTTCTCTACTCACAAAGCTACAGTGGGTATAAATAAGTCGTGAAGAGAAGGAGGTGACTCATGACTACAGTACATCAAAGGAAACAAGGGTTATTTTTTAATGACAGCTTCACGGGAGGTAATCACTGACTCTTTAAGTCACAAACAGGACATGATTTCATCTTAAACACACAGCAGATGTGATCTATTTTCATTGTGCTTACTTCCCACTGATGCATCTAAATGACGACCGCCGCTGAGTGCAAACTCTAAATATGGATCATCACTCAGCTTCACACCATGAGCCAGCAAAAAAACCAGCACCAAAACAAACGACGGAAAAATGTACATAAGTACAGGGATACTGACCGGTAAACCTTCCTCACAGGCACAGGATATCTGGAAAGCCTGCAAGGAAAAGTGTTGAGATCATGAATAACTTCACATTTCAATTAACTGGTGTTGCAGTACTTGTTTACCTAAGTCTTTACATGAGCACTAGCATTTTGTATCTTATATCATTATATAAACACATTATTATATGACATATTTGATAGTTAATGTAACTTTTTCTGAATGCCTAGTGATTTAGTAACCTAGGAGATGCAAAATTTCTGTTATTAGTTTATTAGGTATACCTGCTTAAAACTAGTTTGACAAATAAATCAGGTACACCTAAGAGGTAAAACTCAATGAGGGAAAACAATTCATTTCAATAGCACCTCAAACTACAGTCTCCAAAAATGACAAATAAGTTCAAATTCACACCTGTCTATGACAGTTCCAACAAAAAAAAGCATTTTTGTTTTTCTTGCACGGTATTTGTATATGTTTTAGCTAGAGGTACTTGATCATCTTGTAAACTAACTGTAAATAAGCCGTAATAAGGCCATAAAGGTGAGTGATGTGAGCGTAATGTTTTTGTCAATGTTGTGTGCAGACATACAAGACACAAGTTGCTGTACTTTCTTTTGTATGCCTTTAGAACTGTGTATTACCAAATTACGGTACATTTACGTATACTTAATAAAGTTAATGCAAGTACATGAAATATATGAAAGCGACCATAATCAAGTCAGTCAAGTACAGCTCTGATTATGTGCAACACTTGATTTATTAATAAACTCTAAAAATACTACAACATGCTAAAGCTTATGTGTGTGATTCATACAGACATAAATGAACAGTAACCACTTATATTTAGATTACTAGTTACAGATTAATTTCTACTGGACACGTCCCTGTCAGCATGACCTCCATTCAGACGGATTTTAAACTTCCATGCGGAAAACAGAAAGCCAGGGTTGTACACAACACACTTTAATGAAAGGTGCTACTGTCAGAAGTTTATACCAGCTAGAAGACACAACCTTTGGCTGTGAATTTATGCCCCGCTGGGTTACATAAACAGCATCAAATCCAGTTTAAGATTAGCGAGTTAGCATGTTAGCTTCTAAACTTACGTTAGACGATCCAGTTCGAACAATGGTGATTCTCCACTTCTTTACTTTAGTTTCCGACAGGAATAAAAAAACAATAGGTCCGTTTTGAAAAAATATAAAACGGACGTCTGGAATTTGAGAACAAAATGTTCTGTGTTCAGCCAAACTTTAACATTACATGACTCTTTAACTTTTTATAAAACTTCGATTTGGCTTCGAAGCGAAGGAAGAAAAGCCTTGTGGCTGTACTATGTGTTTTCGCCACGTAGCCAATCAGAGTACGACATTCAAAGTTAACCACGCCCCGAATAACAGTCATTGGACCAATAGATTTGAATAGAAAAGAAATGACGTATTGTTATAATTTACCTGTCAGCACCACACTGACAGGCAACATTTTGGTCATGTATTCAATTTTGACACCTTTACTTTGTGCAAATCAAACACAAAGGGCCATTTTACCTTTGTGAGTCGTTACGAGATGTGAGGACGAAAAAGTCATCCTACTAAAACCTCTAAAAAAGATAAATGAAACGTATTTTGCTTTCATTGCATAACGTTAATTTGTATATTATTGTCTAAAATCCTCTTATCATGCTAACGTGGCTAACTTCCTACGGTGAAGGTTTCACCGCCGTTACCTAGCAACCAGACTCAGCGCCCGTACAGCTGTCAGTCCAGTCCGGCTCCAGACGCTCAGCGCTGCCGTGTGGGCTGCATTATTAATGATGCCGTCGAAACTAAACCTGACCGAGAAACCATATGTCAAGAAAGAAAGAGACAGAAATACTGTAGCCAGTTGTAGGATGATGTCAGGAGCTACAGCATGGCTGTGGATCGGATCAACTTAAAACTAATGTCGCTCTGCTGCTGAAGGACCAGTTCATAACCTGAGTAAGTTACCATCACGACACATGAGAGACTAAACATTCAGTAACTTACAGAGCAGCAGTAGTGACACTACAATTTTAAGTGCCTTTTGACCGTCTGAATCTCCAGGGTTACTTTATAATAATGCCACAGAGTTTTCTCAACATACGCACACGTTCTCGACCAGAAAAGGTACAAAAGTGGGCTACATTTACTCAATACTGTCGCCTACTTGACTGTAATTTTGAGATGTCGCTTTACTTCCCATTACTTCAAACTTAATTCATTCACAAGCAAATACCGTGAGCCTACTTTGCATTATTTTACATTGCATTTAAGTGTCAGATATAGTTACTACACAGCTTATCACTTTTCACATGTAATTACACATGCAAAAATCTGCTGCATAAAAGTAAACGTGCATTGTGATAGCTTAAACTACTCAGCAGAATACTAGTAACTCTCCTCTTCTCTGTCTCTTTCTCACACACACATATACACACATGTCTGTGCTTTCACCCTCAAACACCCTACAAACTTGTTTGTCACTCAAACCTCTGCCCACACAATGCATTTATTGTTAAATAACTGACAGCTTAGCACATTTTGGTCCAATGTTGACGGCTAACAAGTTGTGTTGCTAAGTGATGAACAGGTGCTTCATCCTCCTTTCTTGCCCCTTGTCTTAACACAGGTGAAGAGGCGTTGACATTTTCTGTTACAGACATAGTGTTCATGGAGGGAGAACTGGACGACTCAGATGAGGATGTCCAGGGAGATGTAAAGCCCGCTGTGCTCTGGAAGAAGTGCTTTCAGCAGAGCATTTTTGTTGATCTGAGTGATGATGAAAGTCTTCACTTGAGTGATTTGGAGGGTTCTTTCGCCTTACATCTGTCTGAGGCAGAGTCTGCTGCCTCCGAGGCCAGCATCCATCTCAGTGGTAAGTCCTGGAGTCATAGTCGTTTATTCTGGTCATTTGAGTTTTTAGTGGGGGGTAAAACTTGTGTCAATGCTCTAAACAACAAGCTGTCTTAATAATTCAATATATATACTTTTTAGCATTTTCCATAATCAGAAATGGCTCAAGTAGCTAAGTATTAGCACATGTACAATGAATTTGATTTTGGCTTTTCACTGTTCTTCATGCCACAGTTCTTGCCCCAGTAAGCTGGAGCTGTCATTTTTAATTGCTACCATCTAATTTGGTGTTTGTGTTGTTGGTGTTCTGTAATTAGCTGCAAGTGCGGAGCTGTCAGACCTGGATGTCACCTCCTCAGAGTCCAGTATTGTCAGCAGTCAGAGTGAGAGGGTGGCAGAGAGCAAGAACAGCATATTGCATGTGTCTGCCCAAAGACCAAACACCATGCGAGATGGGTCACCCTTTAACCAGGGTTCTGAGGACCAGAATACTAGTGACGAAGATCAGGATGACCTGCCGTATGATGGTGACCTTGGCAGCCCGTACTTCAACCGGACGGCTGACTCTGACAACAACATGACCTCTGAAGGAAGAGAAACCGTTCATGCAAGTCCTGATGTTCCTGGACAGTCTGAATATAATATAAGAGACAGAGATGATACCATTGAACGTTTGGTTTCTGTTGAGCTTAATGTCCAGAAACCAGCAGCTTTCTTGCATGAGGATGCCAACACAACACAAAACAACTTTTTTGATGCCTCCAAGCCAAGTGATGTTGCCCCATCATGTCCCAGCCCTGTAGACTTTAACCAGTTGTTGCTGCGACATTTCTCCCAGGAGGAGTTGCTGCATCCAGGTAGGCTGATCGAGGCAGAAACCCTGCCAGAAGTGTCCCTCCTGGAAAGCGTGGATGGCACTGTTTTTAGCCTGGTTTCAACAGACAGTAGCATAATAATTCATCATGATCACTCAAAGAGTCCTGCTTGTAATTCTGAGATAAATTCTCAGAGTTTCTCCTCCGGCAGTACTGATGAAAAGAGAGATACTGCATCTAAAAATTCAAGTTTAGAGGTAGAAGCAGAAAGAAAAAAATATAATGTCACTTCTGCTGCTACTGACAGTGTCAAATCAAGGTCTGCAAGTACTGCCTCAAAAAAAGGTGGAGCTGATACAAGTACTAAAGATGTAGCAAAGCAAGAAAAGGCTGGAGAGGATGATTGGGCTCAGAGAGTCCCACTTGTGCGAAACAGGTCCTTCAGCGAAATTAAGTATGGCCAAG
>JAUZTA010000005.1:9712367-9726271 GCA_034780835.1 Ctenochaetus striatus | reverse complement strand
CTGAAATCATTATTGGACATGCTGAAAGAGAAATTACAAAAACCTTAATGCCTTATAACTGAGAGAAAAAGGTTACAAACTGTCATAAGTTACTCAAACATGTTTTGATTCTTATGTATAGATGATGTTACCGTCTCAGATCGGCGCCTGTGATGATGGGACGTCAGAGGCCTCGTGCACTGCCTCTTCCCTCGCTCCTCACTCAGATCAACACATGGAGGACCTCGCTTCCCTGCAGGCACATGCAAAGGAGAGGTTTCCTCCTCTTCATCATCTTCTTCAATATCCTCCTCCTCATCTTCCTCATCCTCCTCGTCCTCGTCCTCGTTCTCTTCCTGGATCAGACTGCTGTGACCCCTTTCTGTGTTTGTCCTCCGTCCTGTAACTCCAGCTCGTCCTTGGCTTTCTTTCAGGGCCTGGTTCTCCTGCTGCAGCCTCTGCAGTGCACTCCTGGCAGGAGACGAAAAGAAAAAGTGACATTAGACCATCGTATCATGAAGCTACTGAGGTTTAAACCTCTCACACACATCAGAGGGCAAAAAAACAACAACACTTCAGTTTCCTCAGGATCTCTGAGACAAATATGCACCTCATCTGAGCCATAGAGGTGTATCCATCTGTCTCCAGTTGTAACCTTATTTCCTTAAGCTGGCCTTCCAGGGTTTTCTTTGCTTCCTCAAGCTGCTTTACATCATCTGTCTGAGACACAATCCCCCTCACCGGAGCTGCAGTCGCACTCACAGGTCCACGAGCCTTCAGGGAACAAGTGTTATTGTGCTTATTATATGTAAGTAAAGGGATCAAATAAAGGCTTAAATCAGTAAGAGGAAACGTAAATCTGTGGTTACAAAGTGCCTGAATTCAAAGGGTTAAACAGTGAAATGTAAACAGAAGTATTTTACCTGAATGTGAGCCAAACTTCTGGCCTTCACTTTATCGTCATCCTCCTCTATGCTGTCCGTGAACTCGTCACTGCTGCCGTCTTCATCGTCACCCTCCTCCTCTTCCTCCTCCTCCTCTTCCTCTGTGCTGAGTTCTGGAAACACAACAATCATGTAAGAACAATATCCACTTTCTTTGGTTCCCTTTTATTTATAATCCAATCCTCTTTTCTCCTTCTTATTCTCCCATTTTTAGGCCTCTCCCTCTCCGGCTTCCATTCTCTGTCCCAGTCTTTCCAAACTCTGTCTGGAAACTGAATCATCGCTTTGGAAGTCATGGGACTTAAGGGGAAACGTTATGTCACAGGTTGCGGCCAGCCAAAAGTACACTTAAGGCAGTACAGCAGAGCACAGGAGTGTGTGTAAATGTGTGTGTTCATGTGGAGAATTTTAGACACTTTAAACTAAAAAAAAAGGGTTTGGATCTTGGCTCTTTTTCATTCACTCACATGAAAAGTTAATAGAGATTGTGTGCCAACATTAAAAGCATGAGGTGTGTTCCTTGTTCTCTGTTACACATACACACATTCATGTACACTTATCTTTATGGGGACAGTGTATTGGCATAATGAGTTCCCTTGTACTTCACCCTAACAATTGTTACTGAATGATTACAGCCTAATTTTAACCCTTACCCTAAAACCAAGTCCTAAGCCTCAAAAAGCCATTTTATTTTATCAGGTTGACCTCACAAGTATAGTAGACTCCCAGTTTTGGGACTGAGTGTATAGTAAAACAACTCTCTAACACACACACACACAGCAGTTTTCTGCCAGGAAGTAGAGGCTGAGTGGAAAATGACTTGCAGGAATTTCAAAGTAAAACTGTTTCACATTAAAGGCTCTAATGACTGACACACACAAACACACCAAACTGCTTGGACAGTGTGTACTGTGCATCATAGGTGCATGGGTGTGTATCTTCAGCTGCTCAGTGTGCTGCTGGGAAACATTATAGGATTACTTCATATTCAGGGAATGGCAAAATGGAGTTAATTATGATAAGTGTTCCTGCATTAAACATATGTGAAAGTATATTAAATGTGTGTGTGTGCTGGGAGTGTCAAGGCAGTGAATTCATGGAGCAAAACGCCTGTGTTGTTATGGACTGAACAATGGGCTGAGCTGCCTGAATGTGGGGCCCTGTTTACACACTGCGGCACTACATGCCATCACCACCCTCATACTGGGAGCGTGTGGAAACTGTTTATGTTTCTGGTTGTCATTTAAATAAACGTGAAATCATGTTGTTTGTTTTTTCTAATTATCAGTGATGTTCAGTAAAAAAAGGGCTCACATGAGCTCCTCTTATTGGTGAGTTTTGGTGTTGGGAAAGTCATACTGGGCGTTACAGCAGGACAGCCATGCAAACATGAAAACCATGCCACAATCTCATGCATGAGAAAGCAAGGACAGAAAGAAAACACACTCATTGACTACAAATGTCTGATAGTACACATCACTGTTTCATGTAGATGTTTAGGTTTGTTATTAAAACTCAATTATCTGCTGCCAAATGTAGCTATTACTGACTATTCTGAAATTTAAGATACATAAATAAGACTTGTTCTTACTCATAAGGTTATAAAATTGCAGATTGTGATGAACAAGGAGGCAAACATCAGGATTATTTCTGCTCTAGGGAAGAGTAAAGACTGATAAACACACTGTGGGTTGATCTCTGAGGATCTGCAGGAAGGCATAGCAGGGACCAAGTGAGGGATTTCAGGTTTGGGATATTCTTAAAACAAATTCCCAAATATACACAACAAACAGAAGTGCTTTTGACAAAAAGCCAGCCCATTTTTTATTTCTGTTACATTTGAAATACAAAAAGAAGCGTTGACATGGATTCCATCTCGGAGGCTAGATGAGAGATCAGGGCACAGATCCAAATGAGAAAATGTACTCTAATATAAATATTTAATGGGTAAGTATTATTTCTGGCATTCACATCTCATGTGATTTATAGAGAGTACAGTGCAGACAGCAAAATGACTGAAATTACTTTTCTCTGCTGTTTTGGTACAAGGCTGAACTCAAGTCCAATAAGCAGATAAACAAAAAACAGTACATATATTAAATTACAGTAATGTTATTTTGAGTAGTCAGTGCACATCTACCACCTTATTACTAATGAGGGTGACCTTATGTTTCATGCACATCTGTCAGACTAAAATACAACTATTGCAGAGCGAATAACGTTATAAAACTGTTTAGGAAAGCAATCCAAGATTACGCTGAAGTAAAGGAAACAACTTGGCCATCTTTTTTTTTTTTTGATTTTGGTATGTTGGGCCCGGTTTAAGTGTGCACATCCTGTTCACAAACAGATGATATAAAAACAAATGATGGATGGTGAGACATTTTACTGTAAGGCATGAGCTGGAGTTTCTCCACAAGACGCAACTTCACTGTGAAAGTAAGGCTGGAAGAGTGACACCGGTGAGACACAGTACACAGAAATGGCAATACAGAACAATCGCACTGCAAAGCAATACGCAGGCAGTGGTTCAAACACAATATAAACAACATGTTCACACCACACTCAGAAAATATATTAATAAATAAGACTCTGGGTTGCACGTCATACCATGTAGGTTGATCTGAACAGGCTTCTGCTACTGTGAATAGTGCTTGTGCTATCTGGACAAAGCTGCCTGAAGACTGAAAGTCAGATTCTGATTTTTTTTCACACTGTAGAGCATTTTTCTGCTCTTATTCTCTTTTTTTTGTGACCACATCCTTTCATAAAACTGATTATCAGTGGCTACAGACAGCTCCACCTCACATAAAGAGTGCTAGTATCACTCGACAGTGCTGTGATTGGACAGAACATCACAGAGGGTTAGTGACAGTGCCCCCCGCAGCCCTCAAGGCTGGACCCTGCCCATCCCCACCTCTATAGTCAGGCCGCCTTTTGGCTGCCCTTTCCAGCACCAGGGCCATGTTACGGGTCCTGTTCAGGACCTCCTCCAGCTGTCTGCGGAGCGCCTGAACTGAGTCAAGCTCAGTGTGGAGGGTCTGGATCTTCTCTGAGCTGAGGAAGAGGGTAAAAAAAAAAAAGGTTTTAGAGCAAAAGTAATTCACAGGAAACTTGTCCTGTTGCCATACCTGAACAGCTTCCCTACCTGTCACTCTTGGCGTGGATGTGCGTGAGATTTTGGTATAATCTCTTCTCCGCCTTCAGGGCATCGTTTAGCTTGTTGTACTCTGACACAAGCTGATCCAGCACACACTAGATCACAGCAGCAGGCAGGGACGAAGACAGGAGGAAGAGACATAATTCTTAAGCAGAACAAACAGCCAAGTGCCGTGTAATTAGGAGAGAATGAGGCAATAACCTACTTGATGATCAGTACCGTCCGTAGTGTTGACTCCTTTATTCTGCTGTTGAGCCAAACACAAGCGCAGTGCAGAAAGCTCCTTCTGCAGGACACAAAAATATGACTTATGAGATTCAAAGAATAAATTGATCATTTTCAAGTATTATCAAAGGTTCCTCAGATACCTGGGCTGCCATCTCCTTCTTCAGCACCAGCTGCAACTCGTCCTGAAGAGCCTTCATGTCTTCTTCACTGTCTTTAGAGCACGGCTGCATCGCTTCCTCCTGGCCCTGCATCAACTCCTGACAGATAAGGAATACTGTGAAGTTCAGGGATATAGGAGTTAAGGAGAAAGCAGAGCAAAATGCATGAACAGGTACCTTGATAAAGGCTTCTTTCTCTTTGAGCAGACCCTGCAGATGCTCTGTCTTTCCTGCTGTCTCTCTCTCCTTGTCCCGTTTCAGCTCACACAGCTCCTGCTCCTTTGATGACAGCTGCCTGCGGAGCTCCTGCAGCTGGTTGGTCTGCTCGCTTATGACAAGAGAGAGCCTGTAGGAGTAGTCCTGAGACAGAAAGAGAGAAGAGGTTGAAGGCTTTTCTGCACAATCAATCGGTTGCATTTCCATAAGCACGACCATACCAGCATTATGGCCTACCTGCAGGTACTGGTCTTTGGAGCTGAGGGTGTTGAGCATGTCCTGGACCTGTGCTTGGTGTTCACTGGACTGACGGCTGCGGTCTGACAGCAGCTCCTGGAAGAGCTTCTCTTTCAGTGCCAGCCGAGCCTTCAACTCCTCCACAACCTCAGTAGGAGCAGACTGAACTCTGGCAACAAGGGCAGCTGTCAGATCCTGTAACCACACACACACACACACACACACACAAACACAAAACCACATACACAGAAAAAGCTGCGTCAGCACACCTGTTGTATTTGTGAAAACAAGCAGCACAGGTTTGTCTACGTGACTTGTTTTTACAAAGCTGTGAAAATTACACAGCAAATAATTATGTGCCATGACAGCAAAGGCATAAATGCGTGTGTCTGGGTGTGTGTCACCTGTGTTTCCTGGCTGCGTGTTTGTAGAGCTGTCTGTAGCTGGCTGATGATGGTGTCCTTCTCTCTCAGAGTGTTTCTCTCCTTCTCCTCGCTCTGCTGCTTCAGCCACTGCAGGTTCCTGTAGGCCTCTGCCGCCTGCTCCAGCTCCAGCTCTTTACTGCGCACCAAGGCGTCCAGACTCTGTGGCCATGATCACAGTCACAATCACATGTCTCAATCACACGTCTGAAATGTTTATAAGCTACCCACCAGCCATAAGCAAATCAGAGTGCTTCAAGCTTGCGTTAATAAGGCACGTTGTGAGTAGAGAAATACATAAATACTGAAGCTAACTGAGAGGCCAGTGTTTTAATAAAAATAAGCCCAATAAAGTATAATCTGCACATTTTCTCTTTTGCTGATAAGTTACTGATGGATTTCTGGACAGTTTTTGGTGCAGAGACTCTCCTGGGGGTTTTCAGCTCAGACACATTTACTGGTACAAGCTGGCAGCTCTTACATGATTACACTGTGTGTGTAGTAATAGTACCGTGATGGTCTCCTCGTTGCCGGACAGGATGCAGCGGAGTCTCTCCAGGTCTCGTTCCTTCTCCCTCAGGGCTAGCTGCAGCCTCCTCACTTGGGCCTCGCGCTCCTCCACACAGTGGAACTTGTCATCGATGGAGCGCTGCAGACAGCACAAGTGGGATAAAAAATTATTACACTACTGCTATTCTGGGAACCCTCGACTATGATATTCACCCTCACTTTGATATTCATCATACCATGGTCAGGTGTGTTAGTTATCAGGAAAAACTGGCAGACATTCAGGACTGAAAGCTACTGTTCCTGGCAGATTCAGTACATCAAATGCATCAGGGTATGAAATTAACATTTTTCATCAGCAACACCCACATCAACTAATGCTTGGGATCCTTTTTACATTTAAAATCCTCTTTTATTTTATAAAAAAAGCACACTTTATTGCACACTGGCATCCAAGCACTTCTTACTTGTTGCTGTATTGCAGCAACAGAACTTAACGAAGATATTGGTGTTTATTCTTTCCTGTCTTTCCGGGCTCTTCACCCTAACAATTTCCCCTCAGGTCTTTTACTATGTTGTTTGGAAAAAAATATGCTGACCTACTGGAAAAGCAGGATTCTCTGTCATTGTCTGCCACTTGCTCTTTTTACTGCTGTAAGATGGTTTCTCTCTTTCCTGATTTAAAGTCTCTCCATTCCCTCTGCACTAAATGCGCAGGGAGGACTGCTGCATAAATCACACAGTAAAAAGGTACAGTGCTCCACATGGAACAGTGGTTTAGAGGAGTATTTCTACCAGGCTGCCATTAATTTCTGTCCCTTGGTGTGTATATGAATGTGTGTGTGTGATTGAGTTTTACCTCCAGAGCTCTGTCTCTATCTTTAATACGCTCTCTAAGTTTCTCCAGCAGGGCGTCTCTTGGTTTGGAGCTTCCTGTTGACTCCAACATCTCGGAATATTCCTACAGATTAAAAAAGATTTTTAGACAGAATCAGAAATATGTGCATGTGTCTGTGAAACTGCTTAGTAAGTGTGGACTGATTGTGTGTGTTACCTGTAACTGCTGCTCCTTGTCCTGCAGAGAGCGACTGAGCTGTGTGATGCTCCTGTCTCTTTCCTGCTCCACAGCATGTCGCTCCGTCTCGCTCTCCTTCAGAGCTGCTTCTTTTGCCTGAAGCTCAGAGCGAGTTTTCTGAAGGGCACAGCGAAGATCCTGCAGCACAGATACAAGAGGTTACAGATGCAGCATTTTCATTCTGCGTGACTTCTTTTAAAGGTTGGGTTTTACTCACACGTTCACTCACCTGGTTGTGTTTTTCAGTGACCTCCCTGTGCTGCAGCGCCTCTTGTAGATCAGAGTTGAGTCTGTCCTTGAACCTCATCAGGTCTTCTCCTTGTCTCTGGCTCTGTCTCAGACTCCTCTGGCTGGCCTCCAGTTCCAGACCAAGGGAGAACAAGGAGCTCTGAACCCCCACCAGCTCACTCTGCAGCTGGGCGAGCGTCAGGGACTCACTGACCCCCTCTGGAACCTGGACAAAAACAAAAGGTCAGTATGTCACCAGCCTGAGGACAATATTTCTCACCATTCTGGGTGCAGGTCTGCGGTCACCTTGCACTGAGCAAGCTGGTTGCGGTGAGCCATTTCTCTCAGCTTACACAGCGTTGTGTTCTGTCCCTCAATCAGCTGGTACAGCTCCTGGGCCTTAAGGCAGAATAAATTATGGTTATTAGCATTTTCTGAAACACAGGTACCATTTCAAACTGGTTGTGCATCTACTACTTAATGTACAACACTGACAAACACTCACCTCTCTCTCTTTAGTGCTGTTAGACTCTGTGAGGCCCTGAATGGTTCGTTCTTGACTCTGAGCAGCCTGACGGATTGAACGCAGCTCACACTCCATCTCGTTCAGCTTCTCCTGCAGCTTCTACGGATGCAGGCAGGTTTTATCACCGTAAGACTCTCATCAGGTGAGGACTCATCAAACAAATCTGAATGTAATGGGGCATCATTTATGTGTCATACCATGTTGTTGGCCTCACTCTCTTGAAACTTGGCCTGTAGGGACTGGACCTGGAGCTGGGCCTTCTGCAGCTCGCTGACACACTGACCAGCCGCACACTCGTACTGGTTGAGTTGGCTCTGCTGCTCCTCAACGAGGTTCTAAGATAAGATTTAAAGTTTCAGGTCATAAAAACAACCCATTGTATGCGTTTTTATGCTCACTTGCTTTGTTGTGCTTTGACCAAATCCAGCTGTTGAATTATTTGTGAGGAAGATATTTTGCTTGTTTCAAATGTATTAAAAATACAGAAGCTGCAGGCTGCATTACTTTCACAGTAGATTGCGTAATATGTGCACAACATTTTAGAGACTCTGCTCATTCATGTGTGCATTTTTGTAAAAACTATGATGGAGTAGTGTGATTTTCTGCATGCATGAGTTAGCACGAGTGATACGCTCAAAGTGCTCAGAGCCACTACAATCTTTACATAACCATCATACAAATGCCTCCAAAAGTCATTCACTGAATGGAGGACACACTGACATATGAGTTAATTCACCAAGATCTATTTGTGGTTTAAGGTAGCTGAGATTAAATTATTAAATTTTCCATTTCTGTAGAATATTTCATTTAAGTAATGTTGCTGCTCTAACCAACCAGTGTTGAGATGACTCGGTGGTCTGACATTGCGTGGATCATTGTGCCTCAAGGGCTTTAAGTGAAAATAGGCCAGTAGTGGAGTCACTCTGTCTTAATGTCTCCCCACATCTAACCTACTTCAATTAGATTCCCAGCCTGAAGATCACTCTCTCTTATTGAGGAAGATCATCTAGTTCCAGAAAACTACACCCCGTCCAAAAACGATCACAGAGGACTTCTGTCTCGAGGTTTTCAATATTGCAAACAAACAAACAAACACAGATGCACATGGCTCTTCAATATTTGAGCAGAAAATCCTGCATTACAACAAACCAGTTTGTGTTTAACTGGAAAAGCTGTGGGCCTCCAGTCTGTCTGCAGGCAGTGCCAGAAGTTCCTGTAGATCTTCAGCTTCCTCAAGTCTTAAAACTAAAACTGCTTAATTATTTAAGCATATACATGTTAAATTTTGGGGTATTTACACTTGCTTAATGGCCAAAAATGCCTGAGCTTTTAATTTTAAGCTCCTGACATGACTAATGACTTCTCCGAGCGTGCACACACTCACACACACAAAGTAATTAGGCCTAGTCATGTGTCAGAGCTGACCCACACCTGACTGCTCATGTAATGTATTTCCACACACACACAGCACTGCAGCTCACGTCCGCCTGTGTAAAAGCTAGTCAGAGGAGCCGTAGGCAGGATTTAAGTGACTGACAGCTGGATTATGAGGCTAATTAAGCTGAAAAGTGTTGAGAAGAGTCATTTTGTGGGCAGGCTGCACTGTTTGTCTGTCAAACAATAAAGCCTGTTCGGCTCCATCACTCTTTGTGCTGAAAATCCTGCAAATTCAGTGCGTATGCCAAATTCTCTACTCAACCGAGTATTTTTTTTTCCTGCAGCAGCTAAATCCTTGTATCACAGCATCATCACCATCCTTGTCGAGGTCTTTATACCTGATGGGGAGGCGGGGGAGGATACTCTTTGTACAAATCGTCCAATAAATCTTCCATCTCAGCCAGGTTCAGAACCTGATCAAGCCCGATATCCAGCCTGATCAGAGGGGTCTCTATCTCAGGTGTTGGTGTGTGATTGTCTTTTTCTCCGTATGGACTTCCATAAGACATTCCCAGAACAGGATCAGGGAATCCCAGCCTCATGCCTCCGTTATTGGTGCTACGTCGGAGCAGCACTGGCAGCTTGCTCCCTTTAGAGCTCCGTACTGGTCGATGGACAGTATAGCTCTGCAGCAAACAGAGGGCCAGAGAGAGGCTGGGCCCAGGTGAAGCTTGGCCATGTGAGGCTCCCATGTTCTCCTCAGAGAGGGAATCAGATATCCTGTCATCTATCGGCTCTCTGGGGGAGCTCAGCAGCCCATCTGTTATAGCCCCAGGCTGAGTGTATTCCTCTGTTATTTCCAAGGATGCTATGGAGGGGCTGGAGCTGGCTCGTCCAGCCAGGGTACGATCACTGTCTGATGTTCTCGAGGGGTCCTGAGAACCAGGGACCAGAGTTAAAGAGGAGGGGGGCTCTTCAGAGTCCTCAATTTTTTCTCTTTCTCCCACTCCACCAACGCCCACTCCTCCAGTCACACTCCCTCCAATAATACTAGCTGAATATCTGGTTGATGGTCCACAGGAAATGCTCCGAGCGAGCTTCCTGGGCACCTTACAAACAGCTTCATAGTCTGAGTCTGCCACCCGCAAGTAGGAACACCCCCGACACCTCCTGGGCGTGCTGGTAACACAGCGATGTGAGCCTGCGACTGTGACCTCTGACCCTGGACCGGCAGGACACTGAGGGTGGTGGTGGTGACAGTCCAGGCCATCATCAGCCCAGGACTCATACAAAGAGTAGACCAGGTCATCTTGGAGCAGGGCACAGTACTTTGCATGGGTAAGTCCTGAAATATCCACCATCCCATCTCCTTCTCCTTCATTAGCTCCAGTTAATGTTACAGCACCCTCTTCTGAATTCGTTTTCCGGTAGAGCCCACTGATGCACTGCCTCAGCCGATGTTTCTCCTGCAAGAGCCGCTGCAACCTTTCGATGGACAAGGCCTCCACACGGGCGATCACCGTGTCAAAGCGGTACATGCGGTCCAGCATGAAGATGCACTTGGAGCAGGCAAACTCTCCTCTGCCATCTCGGGTCAGCTCCTGCCCAAGGGCGTGAGACAGAAGCACCTGCAGGTTGAGCTTGGCGGTGGGGTGGAAGATCCATCGCCGTTGGTTACCGCAGAGTTCCCGTCCACAGATGCGACACGTCTCCTTCATCTTGAGATCAAGCATTCCACAAGCTAATAACCATCAGACACCTGAATCTTTACTGTAAGTTTGATCCTAGTAAAATCAAAAGAGCCTAATGTTTGAGCTTCATCGGGGTAAAAACATGCCTTCAGAGCACAATATGTGTCTTTTTCATCAGAAATAATGAGAAGCTCCTCATGACATCAGTCTTTGCAATGGCATAAAATTCAATGGCTTAAAAACAAATAGGTTGAGGTAGAACAGTAAGAAGCCCATGCCTGCAGACAATGGTTGCACATGTGGTTTATGGCAGGACTAAAAACCATGAGGTAAAAATAGATTAGTAGCTACTGTGGCTATCATCAAAAGACATCCATCAAGCCAGGATCACCAATCATATGCTGGAGATGCAGGTGCATCGGGAATATGACGAACACCCCCACAGATGAAGTCATGCTGATGTCTCATCAATTAGGTTCAGTATTTTTTGCTATATATTGTCCTCGCGCTGTCCCCAGACCGCTGCTTCGCATTCCCAAACAGCACCACGCGCGCCTCTGCACCAGTCGGCTGTCACGGACACGCGAGCCGCACCGCGCGCCGTGAAGTTTAACATGACCGGGGATAGGTAATCATCCGGCTGTCCTCCACACGGACACACAGCGGTACCGTAAGTCCTGGGTCAGCCCTCTGACTCGTCCCCCGGTGTCTGTGTTCAAAGGAGGGTCTCTTAAATCAATTACTGGCAGCTTGAGAAGCAGACACGCGCTCACCGGCGCTTCGCGCGGCTCGAGATCCTCCTGGTAGATAACGATGTGGCTGCCAGGCTGAGCCAGACCTGCAGCGCCGGAGCATACCATTAAGCGAATACAGGGGGGTGGAGCAGCCCGGCGCAGTCAGACAGAGATGCTCACGGTTTAATACCCACTGTAATTCCGATTTAAAACTGACAACTTCCCTTTCGTTCTTACATCTAAATGTAGAGCTAGGGAATCTCAGCCTTGTTTCAGGTTTATTTGTAAAGAGGAAGAGTGATATCCCCCTGGGAAGTCTAATACTTCCCCCTGCCCGTTTAGTAAGCTGTGTTCGCCTGACTGAACAGGTGAAATGCTCAGTAGCGTAGTAACATTAGTGACGCTCTGAAAAATTAAATAAAAAAGAGAACGAGAGAAAGACAGACATGGTCTATTCTGTTTGACGACACGGTATTGCAAAGACATGTTTTTCCAGTTTTACAATATAAGTCAATACATAATTAGGCTATTCCTATAATATGAAGGTTATTGCAGTAAAATGGTTCCGTATAAGGTTAAAACATTATTAAAATTTGCAATGTACAGAATTACTGTATCTGATTAGATGACTTGTAATATTCCATTTTGTCTATGAACTATCTATTCTATCTATCTATAAAGAAACCAGTAGCCAACAGCCAAACATACATCACAATGTCAGATTTTCCGCAATAATTATGCTCTAGAGAGCCATATGTCTCTCACTCTCACAGATACACACATTTTGCAAGAAGTTCTGTAGAGTAAAGATACAGGGATGTTTTTTATGCTTCATACATAATTATCAGTGAGCAATAAAACCAGTTACCAGCACCACAAACAGGATATGTAAAAGTTAACGATGGCTTCTGTGTGGTGTTTGGTAAATATTGCCGAAGGTTACGTATGTAAATTAACCTAATGCTTGTCATTACCATTTTCATAAATTATCAGAGTAATTTTTCTTTATGACTGTGTGGGTCACAGCTGCTTAATTGCTATTACTTAACTACTGTCTCTATTAAGGAGTGAACACCAGCAGAACTAAAAAATGTTAAGGCATTATAATGGAGTTTACATAGTTGGGGTTTTTTATTATATAAGGCATTCAAAAGATAAATAATAATGATTAAACACCGTACGGTCACAATACAGTCAAAATGATGTGGTGGTTTTTGGCCTTTTAATAGTGCTCTCATCAGGTCTATCTTGTGTTAGAACGTGCTAAGATTAGTACTGTTTGTATTTCCTGTTGCCATAGAGCAGATATTTCAACAATCATCTGACTGTGATGGTCAAACAACCAGACCTTTCTGTGTGAGTTCAGCTCTGCAGTGACCACAATTTTTGTTTTCCCTGAGGGTGATCAAACAGATGGTCATACTGTCACGCTGTGACTTCCGTGCAGATATGCAGTGAAAAGTTCCCTGTCGTCTGCCGATATGCTTTCATCCTCAAAGCACTTCTGTTGCTTCAGGACAGAGTACAGATCTCATGCTTCCTCGTTAATGTGTGATTTAGAGAGTTGTGGAGAGAGTCCTTGATTGTTAAATATTTATAGGATAATTGCCGGTCTCAGTCGTGTTCTTGAAATCAGCTGTTTGTTAGAATTTGCCTCAAGGACTTTGGGAAGGATACAGCTGAATAATATCACTGGACATGTGCTATGTCTTGTTTTTAAACAAATGTTTGTACAATTAAATATACATGACAGTAAATGCCAAAAATTGGTAAGAAATTAAGTTGTTTATAATGTGCCATTTAATACAAGTAATTCCAAAAAAGGCAACTTTGAAAACAATTAAGCCATGAGGTTTGAGATATTTCTTTCCTTCTTCTTCCTTTCTCCAGACATAGATTTGATCTGAATGATTGTGGTGTCTGGGGAACTAATTAAGAGCACTTATGGTGGTCGTCTGTCTGAAACAACACAACTTGATATCAGTGTTGGGGTGACTGAGCTCACAGAGGTCAACCTGACCTATCGACAACCCGGCTGAAACCAGACCCGCTGAACTGCTAACCATCCTGATGCCTGCATGAACACACGCACATATGGAAGAAGGCACCTCAGGGGAATGTGTACACCAAGTGCACAAACACACACACACAAAAAAGATACACACGCACGCACACACACACACAGAAGTCAGGAGTGTCTGACATGGCTGTTGGTTGAAATTGCTACAAAATTATAACTGAGGCAAGGCCAATTTACACTGAGACACTTCAAAGTGACTTACAGATAAATAAAATTAAGTATACAAATTGAAATTAAACATTAGGGAAACCATTTTTGATTTAACCATACTTTAAATGAAGTGGAATTTCCTCTAAATACAAAAAGCAAAAATATGCGTCAAGGTATATTCAATTATATGAA
>JAUZTA010000005.1:9698511-9710792 GCA_034780835.1 Ctenochaetus striatus | reverse complement strand
GTGGTCCAGAGGAATGCAGTAATATTAGAAGGCTTGAATAAGTGAGCAAGGTTTGACAGATAAGCTCCACATACGTGCATATACAAGGGAAAACTGGCAGATAAAAACACGTTTACTAAAGGGTTTCAGACATAATATGGCAAAGTTTGGGTATTTATTTGCTTAGAATCAGCTGAAAAAAAATGCCACAGAAAAGTAGTTTTGGAAAGGTGTCATTTAAAACAGGGACAAAATGTGCGTATACCTCCACATCTTTGTCTTTCTGCAGCAGGGATGTCGACAGCTCCTGAACCTGCCCCTCCAGCTCTCCCACCCTCAGTGTGAGAGCTGTTTTCTCTCCACTCAGCTCTGTGATGAGAGCCTCCTTGGAAAGAAGCTCTTTAGTCAGCTCCTCTATTAACCTGAACACAGACAGAGTCAGTCAGTAAGGAGAAGAGGTTGATTTGGTTTGTTTCCTGGCAGATTTCTAAGTCTTTTCACCTGTCTTTGTTGATGTTGGATGGAGACAGGATGCTCAGAGGCCTCTCATCCTCTGGGATGTCCTCCATGGGGGTGTCTAGAGAGAGGAGGGAGGCCTGGGAGTGTGACCCAGCTAGTGAGGCCATTCGCTCAGCCTCATTGCGTGCTAGCTGGGCCTCCTGGAAACACACACACGCATATGAAAAAGTTATGATTTGTACATTTAAGGGAACCTGCGTGTCAGTTGCAACAATGCTTGAGGTGTAAGTGGGCGGACCTCCTGCAGGAGCTGAATCTTGGTCTCGAGCACTTGCTGCATGTGGTCGATTTCCTGCTGTCTCTCCTGACACCGTCTCTGCAGCTCTGCCTCATTGTGATTGGTTAGAGTCTCCGCTGTTGTGCTGTTCATTAGGAAAAAAAAAAAAAGGGGGCAAGGCAGAGTTAGATTAGTCCGTTCAAACACACACACACACACAGGGGGGGCAGCATTAGTACATGATGGAGTCATTAATGAGAGCCAAGAAACATCATGATGTCATCACTTTCCTGTCTGCTACGATGCTCATGGGAAACCCAACACTTATCCACTTATAGAAGAGATTAAGTAAGCTGCCCCGCCCATGGTGTAGGATTTTACTGTCATGGTCAATGCCAACAAATATACTTGCAGAAGTGATGTTTATGCAATGTAAAAGTGGTCAGAGGGTAAAAAAACATACACAGTAGTTGCAGTTTGGCAGCTAGAGGATTATGTTACAGATGTGAACATGTACAGGCAGATGTTTTTGTGGTTTTACACTGTGGAAGCTACATATGCAGAAAACATGAACAACCTCTTGCATGTGGTTTATGATGTAAGCATTTCCCTCACTTAGACTCCAACTGTGCAAGCATCTGTCTTTATCTCTTAGTCAGTCAACAACGTTAGTCCAGAATTTGTGCTCCCAGAATGGCACATGCCACTCTGTCGCCATGAGTCCTGTTCGGGACCCCCTGTACATACGTTTTTAACTCTGTCCACCACATGCAACAGCTCAAATAACTGGGATATTTTGAACCAGTCTGAGTAATGCAAATGTGTGTCTCATGGACAAATGGCCTTTATGTATTAGTGGAAAACACCTTCACCCCTTGAGTGCCAGCAGTTTTTTTAAGTCAAGAGACAGATGATTGAAAAATCTTGGCCTGCCAATAATACAAACAACTTAAAGCACAAAGAGAAATTATGTGAGAATTTAAGTTAAAGACATTAAGATTTCAGATACTCTGTAGGTACTGAAAACTACAAAAAAGGGGTTGGAGTACTGTGGCTTAAAAAGCGGTCATTTGTTTTTGTTTTCCAGGGTTTTTTCTTGTCATACATATTTTTACAGTGTAATTTTTTCCAACAGCTCTTGTGAATGAACTGTTATTCACTCTGGCAGTGGAGGAACACAGAATATGCAGTAAGTACAACAAAAAAAAAACCCCCACCACATTCGTTACTCCAGAGCAAAGCAGAAATGGTCAATTTTCCCAACCTGAGCACTGAATACAATTAACTATTTACACATGTATTAATTCTCTTGCAACTAGACTAGAAAACTGCATATGAATTGTTGAAGTTACAAAGCGGATTGGCTAATAAAAAGGACAAAAGAATAATCATAACCACTTCACTGTCAGAATTATCTCTGCTGATACACTACAGCAACAAAAATAGAGACCAGTAATTAGAGCCTATTTATCCTTTCCAAGTCCAGTAACAGCTAGCCAGTGATGAAGTATTAAAGGTTAACAACCCTGACCTTTAAGAAGCATCTCTCAAGTAATGCAAGGCCAACTGTTATCAAGCCAAACAGAGTCAGAACTAAACCTCCATCTCGCTAACAACCCAGGAAGAGCTCCACCTTTGTCTATGTTGTCTATATACTATACAAAACTTCTGCAGCTGTTTCAAGCTTCATCCTGGACAAGAGAGGCATCACAAGTGAGAGGAAGGACCACTGCATCAACAGAATCACACATTTTCATTATTTGAAATTATACAGAATCTTTGTTGAACCACCTGAAACAACTCAACAAACAAAAGACACAAACTGGTTTTTGCATGCTTACTGAAACCAGAACAGGAAGGATGCAAAATCTCCAAGATTTTGAGGCTTTTTTTTTTTTTTGTAAAACTCTGCACTCCTCATCAATATGGATGTTTGCTGTCATGGTAACCTCGAGCTAAATCCCTGAGTTACATGGCAGTCTCCATCATCACTCTGTCACATTTACAACAGCAGCATTTTACAGCCTGTCTCCAATAATCCTTCATGAGTATTCTGTGACATGTCTGAGGTTTAAATGGGGGCTTGCATTTGCTCATCCATGAAGGTGTGCGTGCGTCCATTACGTGCATGTGTGTTTGTGCGTAATCTCTATCAGCTGCTGCTGCATGACATACGAGCTGCTAGAGATATGAGGTGTTACCACAGTTAAGCCAGGATCATGGAGCCAACCAGCACCCATAGATGGAGGTGCATCTGCCCACCTCCTACTGCTAATAATGAAAGTATATGTGACCAAAGACAATATGAAAATAATCAGATCCCGTTAAGTTACACAGGTTGTTAATGAAGGGTATCTCAATAAAGATAAGCACTTATTATTCATATGTCTTCTTTGCTATTTCTTTCTGGGTGCAAAGCGGCAGAATTGAGTTTTTACAGAGTGCAACTTCCATGATGGCCATTTAGTTTCACCTAAGTAAATTATTTTTTAGATCATAAGAGAAAGAGACCTTTTTCACAGCAAATTTCACATTTAAAATCCATGGGTTACAATTGCACAGTGTTAAATAGTTGTGATTAATGTTTTTGGACTTACAGGGCTTTATCCAGAAGCTGCTGTTTCTCCTGAAGCTCCTGCTTCAAGCTCTCTACTTCCACCTTCAGCTCGATGTTCTGCAACAGATGGAGGCAGTGAGGTCAGTCATCATCGCAAATCTTCATCTTGTCCACCATCAACACAAATAATATAAATTACCTTTTGTTATTATATCACAGTGTCAGGCATAGAGATTTTTAAAAAAGTTAAATACTGTAGTATTTAGTAAACATATGTCAGTCAAGAAGGTGAGGTTGTAAAGGATTTCAACATCATTTCCCACCAGAAAGTCCAACTCATATGACATATGCATAGAAAGAGAGAGCCTCTGCAACCTGAAGAAGTCTCCAGATTGCAGATCCATTTGAAAAAGTCATGCCCCCCAGTGTAGAAGCAGATCTCTAAACTGCACTACTAGGACCAGGTGTTATGAAAATCTCCAATTTGGTAACAGACACAGATCAAGACAAGCGATAAAAATGTAATTAATCATAAACTTTTATATAAGTTTTAAATTCTTTCAATTACCGACTAGTATTTATTTATGAGGCTGAAAACAGTTCAATCAACAAGAGTAAGATGTACAATAGCAAACAGTGTCTTAATTGATATTTTAAAAAAATTGAATAGTAAAGCTTCTACATACATATGGTTTGCCCTCACAGGTGCATGCATTTAATTGCCTGATTAAAGCTCCTCCTAGGACTGTGTGGACCAACAACTTCAACCTGTCTGATGCCTAATTAATCTGGAAACACAAGGGTGGGTAAAGCCTTATATAAAAAAAAAACTTCACCACAGATATTCAGACTTGTCATAGCAAGAAGAGCACAAGGGTAAACTGATGTTATCTACTTCCAGGATATCTGGCAATTGTCCTAATGCATACATTATTAAGTTGGACCTTTTAAATCATGTTAAGTATTATTATGATAAAATAAAG
Organism: Ctenochaetus striatus; assembly: GCA_034780835.1. Taxonomy (NCBI): domain Eukaryota; kingdom Metazoa; phylum Chordata; class Actinopteri; order Acanthuriformes; family Acanthuridae; genus Ctenochaetus; species Ctenochaetus striatus. The sequence continues at coordinate 9,706,537 of JAUZTA010000005.1, read as the reverse complement.
ACACTAAAAATACAACGAGTTGAATTGGAGATTTCCTGCTGTTTACACTTCACTTTGATGTTTTTAGGAAAACACATCAACACGTGATTAAAAGGGAAACTTGTCATATATTGCAGAGATGATTTTAGGGTCATGCTTTATTTGATGAAAGTAATAAAGACATCTAATCGGTACATGCAGTATGTGTATTCCTCTGTTCCATCTCAAGCTCTGTTTCGTTTCGTTTCCTCAGCCTTCACATCTCTTCATCACAGCCTTATCTCCCTGTCATGCTGTGTGAAGTGCGCTGCGGCTCGTGGGTGTTGTGTATCATCGGGGCAGAGCATCTGACCGCGCTGTCATGGCTGTTATATTTAGAGCTGGAGAATTCAAGGCAGCTCAGATATATCTGAGTATACTGGCCCCTCGGGCCAAAGGCTAAACTCCACAGTTTGTTTACCTGCTGGGCTTCACAGTAGACATTTTAGGGCCAATCAGGGCCCTACATTGGGCTAGGGGACGGAGGGTTTAAACGGTGGTGATTGAGGGGCTCATTCTTTCCATTCTGACTTTAGAGAGAACAGTTTATCCATCTTTCTCTCTGTCTGCTGGAGAAATCTGCTCTCACTGGCTTTAATAACCCGAATTACTACAGCTTGGCTCACATTCATCTCATCAGACTTTCTCCAGTCAGCCATCTTGGTTTAGCAGCTGTCCATTTCTCTCTCTTGTATCTCCTCTTCTCCTTTCTCTTTCTCTGTTTCAGAAATGATTTAGCAGCTTTTCATGCACGTGCCAGTCTGTTGACCTTCCTCTGTTCCAGCCAGTGAGCTTTACGTTTCTAACACTCAAGAAGAGTCAGGCTGCACGTGCACCAACACTCGCAGGCTGGAATCCACCCATAAACATTTTCCTGAGAGCTCAGCATACACATGCTGCAAGTTACTACACATGTACACACTGATTCTGCACATGTGAGCAAAGCACTGGGTACCACTACACAGAAACAGGTCACATGATTTCAGCTTATTTTAAGTTGTTTATGTAAAACAAAACAAAACAAAAACTGCCTGTTTCTAATGACTATAATGAAGTTTTATCAAAGTTTTGACACTATACTTTTGCCATAAGAAAAGAGAACTGAAGAAATGAATTCTAGAAGATCTGAAGTTGTGCTGAGTGAAGCAGAAAAGATTTATGTTTAATGATAACACTTTTCTGTATTAATCTGAGTGGATGCTAAGTGGAAACCTGTGTTTAGATAGTTAAAAAAATACATTTCTAATAACTGTATTAAATAATTAAACATTTTTAATGCCTCAGTATTTACATTTGTAAAGTGCATTTGGGGAAATGGATACAAAACTCAAATTAATCACTTATTTAGACCAGTTCTTCTCTACAAAACTTGACTGTACAGAGCAAAGTCATGAAGCAGAAGATAAGCTTATGCAACATATGACCAGACATGTGTTCTGCATAGCCAATGATGCTGAATAATTTGCCTCAGTGCTTTTATAATAAGTAACACCCCAGTAAGAGAGACATGTATTCCTGTTTGTGCCGACAACTTGGCTTACGGTAAGAGGGACATTTTCCCATTTGAAAGCATCTCTATATATAGACTCTCAACGCAGTGCACCTGCTATTCTGGCCGATCGTGTCCAGTCGGCCCTCAGCAACAGACCCTCTAATAACCAGGCTGAGTAAGAGGAGGCAGGCGGCTGCACTTAAAAACACTGACAGGAGTGTCAATCATAAAACAAACACACCTGAAACATTAAAACATGACTGATCACGTACTGATTTTCACCTGATGCTATTTTATTCTCAGTTTTCCTCTAAATTCCTCACCCGATGATGCTGCTGCTGTATAAAAGATGTTCTGGTAGCATCACTTTAATTGCAATACGAAATGAAATATAATTTTTCAGTCAAGATGTTTAATGGATGATTTTGATTATTTCAATAATCTGCACATTTATTCTTGATTTAACCTTAAATCAATTTGTCTATTCTGTGTCATAAAATGCAAAAAATAAAAACAGAATTTTCACTAACAGAATTCCTTAAAAATAAAAATGTTTTGTTTTGTCCAAACAATATTTCAAAAACAAAAAATGTTCAGTTTACTATCAAATAAGATGAAAACAAGCAAGAGATCCTCTTAACTCAGAAGCAAGGACTAAGAAATGTGATGTGATGATCATAATCAATTATCAAAATAGTTGCTGTTTGAATTTCTCTTAATTGATTAAATGACTAAATGCTTCTGTAATTAGTTACATGATTCAGATCAAAGGCATTTCTACATTTCTCAGTGTATTAATAAACTGGCTTAAAATTGAATACTTTAAAGTAACAAACCATATGGTGAAGAGAAACATGAAAACATGCAATCTGAAGCATGAGTCGTGTCATACGGACACTCATATGAATACATGTGATGAATAAATCAGTGCACTCAGGCCTGTTCTATAAATAGAGTCTCTGGAGCTCTGAGAAAGATCACTATGTGCTCAGGACACCTAGTCTGTACTGTATTTCACTGAAATGCTTTGGAGAGGGGATGGAAACCTGCCATCCTGTCCTGACACACAGCCAACAGAGCAGCGAGCAGCTCAGGTCAGATAACAACTACAGAACAAAGATTTAGCCTCCAATCAAAAAGTGATTCGACTAATTAACTTTCAGCCGAACAGCACGATAGACTGTAAAGCACACGGATTACAATGCAGTTGGACGTCGCTGTGACGTGAGATCAGTTGACACAATCACCTCTGGTATGCAGTGATTGAGGAGGATAAGTTTGAGGCCACTCAGGTCTGGTTCAGCTGGATCAAACAGACAGTAAGATTTTCTCATATCATAGCAGGTGGGATTTGGAATGAAGAGAGGAAGAAAGACGCGACATCTGAATGCCGACTGGCCCTTGCAGACAAACAACAGCTGAAGTGGGTCACCTTATTGTAGGTGTGAACTCGCACACACACATGCAGAGGGAAGCAGATGGACAAACAAACACATTTAATATACACGTGTTTATATTCCCAGTGCAGAAGCCTGCAGATACATACTTATATATGTATATTGCACTCATTAAAACTGAGAGAATGGCTATTTTAAATGTCTATTTTTCTTTGTTTCGCCAATTAATAAGCCAATAGCTTGATCTGAAAAATGGTGAAAAAGTCTGCAACAAATTCTTTAAAGCCCTGCCATACACTGTTTTATATCTCATATTCAAAAGTCCAAAGATTTACATTTTTTAAAAATAAAAACAGAGAGAAGAAGCAAACATTTGAGAAAAATAAAAGGACAACATTTGCACATCTGCCTGAAAAATGACTTCAACACTTGACAAATAACTGTCATTTTTTAAAGTTTGATTAATTGATCAATTAATTTCAGAAATAGCTTCATCAAGTTTAGTACAACAACACAAATAACAAGGAACTGTCAAGTTTTTTTAGGATAGTAACTATTTTTTTTTCATTGTGTTGCTTATGCCAGTTGTCACTTCAGCGCTCTTCATTCATCACACTAAGTCCCTATAAAACCTTGAGGGAAACATTTTCTAGCTGCTACATAGCGATGGGTCTTCAAACCTGAAGTCTTACATGTCAACTGTTTGTCTGAAGTGACCAAACTTTTGCCAACATTTAAATCCAACATTTCCACAAAGTTCATCAGCCACCATCCAGCCATGTCATACTTAGTGCTGCACACGTGAGGTAAAGTGAAAGAGTCACAGTCTGGGGACTTAAAACTTGGTTCATCCAAGGAAAACATTTTATTACTTTAGACAAAAAGATCACAATTGAAAATCTGAAACTGCATCCTGCTGCTAAAAAACTGCTAAAAATGACATTTTGATTTTCCTTCAAAGGTTAGTAGATGTAAAACTATGTGAGTGAATTATGTAGTGAAATACAGATACAGTTTTAAACTGACATTTTTAAAACATGTAAATCAGAAACTTTTGTTAAAAACAGTAATGCACTAATCCAATAAAGTTTTCTCTCTCGTTACAGAATCCAGTAACTTCTATCAGGGTATTTTGCCAAATACTGATCCGACACCACTGCTCCTTTTGTTCCAACACAGCATTTTTTTTTTTTGGAAGTTCAACAACCCAGAGACTAAAGTCACTAAAGATCAACTCAGTGGCCCAATGTGAATAAATGAATGAAAGAATAGCCTATATTTTGAAAAGAAACGTTAATAAATGTGTATTGTTCATGTCAGCATATCTGTTTTATAAGGTCAAGCAGATAAAAGACAGATTAAAGACAATGAAACAAGAATACTAATCTGACCAGAGATTTTTTTATCAACTTTCAGCAGTGTCACATTATTCATTTTTGGTATTACAGACACATTTGAGGTTTACCGTTGTATTTCACTGGGTCTCTAAATATCCAGAGCTTTAGTATTTAAGCATCTCTGCTCTGTGGAATAAGACCTAACTAACACTGTTTAACTAGAGGGCATAACAACTCAGGGAAAGACAGCAATGTAAAGTAAAACAGAGGTCCTGGGTAAACTGCATGAAACACAAGCTCAGGAGCAAAGAGCTTGTTATTGTGCAGTCTTTCACTGGGCAGCCATATCTAAAAACAGGCACTTAGTAAAACAAACACAGACGGGCCACATCACCTCAGCCAGATCAGTGCGACAGCTGGGTCAACAAACAATGGAGGTGGATCAATACAGCAACTCTCGAGGATGACATAGCAGCATACTCTCATGATAGCAATCACCTATTGTGATTTATAAAGGCAAATATTAACTTTTTTGATTATCTTCTCTCTTACCAAATCCCTAAAAAAGACAAATTAAGGGTTTTTGGATCATTTTGTCGTTAGTGAAAAAACCCTTGATCTCCAAAGAGCAGCTCAACACACCACTTATAGTCCCATTCATCATCCCATTCATCACCAGCCAGTCAGGTTTCCATTCACTTCCCTCACACTCATTGAGAGGCGGGCTACTCACCGTACGATAGACATCTTCACTGCTCTCCTCGTACTTCTGCTGTATCCTCTCCTCCAGGAAGTAGATGCGGAGCTTGAGGCTGAAGTTTTCCTTCTTCAGGTCATTCAGGTGCTGTGATAAAGTACGGTAACCGTTAGACATGACCGTCAAAGAGCACCGACACCGTTTGACATGTCCGTTATGGGTCAGAAATGAAAAGTCGTCTTCGACCTCTCCATATCATGAAGGGATCAGGGAGTCCAGTTTAAAGGACAGCGACCATCAGGGCCGGTCCTTGAGCTAGAGTCTGGTAACCGTTAGACATGCTACCTCCTTCTACAAAAGAGCATAATGTCCAAAAAAATTTAATTATTTACAAAGTGGCATCCCTGAGCCTCTAACAGGCAATTTGGATACCATCTACAAAAACCACACACACACTAAAACTAACACACACACACACAGACACACACACACACACACTAGAGTCTACAGGGTGTTTGCAGTGCAGAGGGCGACTCTGCAGCCCAGGCGGTCAGAGATGTGACCATGTCAGCTCCATGGTGTCTTCTGGTCTGCAAGGGGACGGGACAGGAGCTTATTTTACAGGAGGAGACATCCCTGGAATCCCAGACTGCCAGGGGAGATGGGTGGACGGGGAGAAGAGGGGCAGGGGGAGGGTGAAGGGGGGAGGGTAAGAGGCTCAGGGCTCACAGGCAGTTGTGATATGAAGGGAAATCTCACCCCTCTGCAAAGAAGCAGCGCCAAATGAACAAACAGGGGCATGAAATGAAAGGGGGGGGTTTAAATGTGAGTCCCCTATTTGTCCTTTGCATTTTGTCTACTTCCTTTCAAATGTATTGAATATAAGGCCATTACTCCAGTTTAATCAATATGCTTTTAACATAGTTTTGAATACGGTGGTTGGTTCACATTGAAGCTCAGCTGAAGTTCAGTCAACACTAGACTACATGTTAAAGCATCACAGTCGTGACTCACTTTTATGTTGTCTCTAATAAAATATTGCATTTTGCATATTTTAACTTTTGTAATATCAATCTCAGAGTGCTTATACTCTTGATATGTTCATCGAGCTAAGAAGTGATTGGGAAAGTGTTTTCTAGCTTTCTATTCACAATACCACTGTGCTTTGCTACCACTTTTAGCTAAATTGCAAGTCTTAATAAGAAAGCTGTGAGCATTAACATTATGTCAGGGCTATTTAATGTAGAATTAAGGATGTGGAAAAGTCTGTGAAAGTTTGTTACTTGTTTCCCTTTTGGAACTTCTTTTTCTTTTGTTAAAGGAGCCATTGATGAAGGAGAGGAGTCAATATCACCTAACCAGTCAGTCATCTAGCCAGACACATGCTCAACAATGAATTCACCATATGCCATAAACACCCCGGATGAAGGCTAACCAGCATGCTAGCGGGACAGGCAGGTGAGTGGAAAGAAGTTGGATGAAATAGGAGAGCTGGGAGCAGGGAGCCACAGCGCTATTTATAGGGAGGTGTCCTGAATCTCACGGACCGGTGAATCCCTGAATGTCCCTCAGAGAGATGAGTGAACAGGAGGAAAATAACGGGATCTTTTTGAACTTACGATAAAGGCAACAACCTCAGCTGATATCAATTTTTATGACAAATGACCGGTGCAAGGAGCATAAATAATGAAGTGACTGAGACATGTTAGCGGCACAGTTACGTCATTATTAGTTCCTAATGTGTTCAGTGAGTGTGTCCATTAAAGTGTCACATTACAGGCTGTTGCTAAATAATTCTGAGCAAAGATAGGATAGGCGCCAAGCGGAGTCTCCATATAACATTATAGGGATGACATCATGTTTGTGGTGTGTTTTTAAACTCCACATACACGCTTCATCACAGACAAATAAATAGGAGTTAATCTATGTGCGTGCAGGGTGTAGGAATGTGTTTATTTCCGTGTAAAAGTGACACATCCAAGAACAGGCGGCTGCCTAAGTGACTCCAGCTTGTAGTGGTGTGTTGCCTTTCAGGACGTAACGCAAGCTTGGCTTGTTGGTGACACCTCCCGTTTTAAAAGCAACAACTCCAGAGTAACATTAAAGGACTGTTACTAGTGAAAGATTTTTGCTTGACTTGTATTTTATTCTGATCTAGTCAGAGTTTGAAACATTGACAGTTTTGGAGAGGAGTGTTTTGAAGCATGTGTGTGAAAACAGTCTGAGTATATAACTGTGTAAACTGTCAGCGTGGAGCTGCAGATACTGCTGCTTTGAAAGAGCATTTTTTTAATATATAATATATTAAAGATAACTTTTTTAGAAACAAACTTATTTACTTTCTTGCCAAGAGTTTGTCAAAAACACTGTCATGTCTAAATGTTAAGTATCAAGCTAGGTGTTTAGCTTAGCATGACATAAGGACTAAAAACAGTTGAAAACAGCTAGCTTGGCTTTGTACAAATGTAAACATCCATCAACCAAAGTGCTTAAGATAATTTCTTTTTACAAACAGATATGCAAAAACAACACTTTGGGGCTTACAACTATAACATAAACTATACAGAGTAGCTATTTCCAATCCAAATGCTTTGTTATGCTAGCAGTCTACTGGTGCTAATTCTTAATTATGACACAGAGAGGAGACTGAATATAACTCCTGAGTAAATCTGATTTCTAAGAATGTAAAACTATTCCCTTTAATAAATCTCTGTAAATGCCTATTGATGCAACAAGATTTTATACCTTTGATTAAGAAAACAAGCATATATTAATATTAATTAAATATGAACAAAAAAGCAGAGCCCAGTGGACCTTAAAAAAAATTACCATTGAGGTATTATTTGTGAAGAAAAATCCGAGCAAAACAAATAAAAACCTCTTTGTTTTATATTACTTCAAGGTTGATTTTGTATTGCAAGTTAGTCAGGGAACCTTTTCAAATTCTTATTATTAATCGTTATGCTTTCATGTTTAATTTTAAAGCTATTTTTAACAAAAGATGCATCTGACACCAAAATCCTGCAGGTTACAGAGAGTAAACGTGCTGTTACGTAATAAATGATCACACATGGGATTGAATTTG
>JAUZTA010000005.1:9648863-9661851 GCA_034780835.1 Ctenochaetus striatus | reverse complement strand
ACGAAGCCTTTGCTTCGAGTAATCACAGCTAGACACAGTGGAAATATGGTTTACTTGGAAAAATAACTCCTAGATAAGCGTTTTAGACCTCACAGACGGGGTTGGCATTTCTGTAAAGGCAGGAGAGCATGACGAGGGAGGAGGAGAGAAATAAAACTGGCTGCAATTTAAATGTTAAAGAAAGATGGTGTGATAAAAATCTGCTTAAAAAGATCAAACATTGGGGAGAAAGTTGATGGCATTGTGTTAGAGGAATGAATGTCTGCATGCATGTGTGTTTATGTTCGAGGACAATGCGCTATGCTGCAGCTGAAGGTCCTTGAATTCAACCTAAGGCTTCTCTTTTTTTTCCTCTGCTCTCTTATTGATTGAACTGACTGATGAAGTGCTCCGTGATCCAGTCAGGAGAGAAAATACTGACCACTGCCATGAAACCCAACAACAAGGAACTGCACTGGCATAGAGAGTATGAGAGAGAGACAGAGAGAGAGAGAGAGAGAGAGATGTAAGCTGAAAGACATTTTTTTTGTTGCTTCAGTCCCCTGTTTGTGTAACAAAGATATCACTGTGTGTTTGTTTGTTTGCGACCTTCTGCCTGCCTGACTCTGGAGTCTCAGTCAATCAATCAACCCTCATACTGTACACCAGTGGCCCAGATGGTTGCCCTCGGCTTCTTGTCGATACAGTTTACAGCTGTTTTCCATCCGCAGACTCCTCACACCCCGGCAGGCAGCTCAGCCATGCCTGCTGCAGACACGAGCTGCTTTCAGAGGGAGCAAAATAAATAACCATAGAAAAACATGATAGCATGATGCCCGTGGGGCTTTCAAATGCCGAGTGATAGGATGTTTCCAGTATGAGCTGTCATTATCAAGCGAAAAATAAGTAGTAAACCAGGTGGCAAGCCAGAGCTTTAGTGAGATATACCATACTGCAGGCTTAATCATCAGTATGGTGATTTGAATGCTTCTGGTGGGAATAAAAGGTACGCAACCAGAGGAAAACATGCAAAATTTTTTGAATAAATATGCTAGTGGCGAGGTCAGGAGGGAAATGAGACTGCAGTCTGGAAGGATAGTTATTTTTTTAGGTCTTCATTTCCACTGTTATGATAACAGTGTACTTACTAAAGCAATTCCTGAGACATGCAGGCACATTGTCACAGCTAAACAAACTGTCAGGGAATCAGACTATGAACGCTTAAATGATCAGTATGAAACTGAAAACAGTGTTGGGAGAGTTGATTGAAAATACAACGAAGTCTTCATTTACCCACTGAAAAAGTAATTGCATTACCTTTCTAATTACTGAACAGCAGAAGTAATTATTGCTTTACTCGCCACATTACTTTCTGGTATTCAGCACAGCTTCATAGCCAATCTCGCTGTTTCCCACTGTTAAATAAAATGCTAAAATAAGCTAGCATAAACATCCACTGACTTGAACTACAAATAATTAAATGGAGAACACGACAGTGGTCACAATCTTCTTATCTGACTATCAGCAAGAAAGCATAGACCCACATTTCCTCAAATATCAAACTATCAGACTTTTTCCAGCCTTTGGTTTGGAAGTATTTTGACCTTCAGCTAGCACTTGTGACTGCCAGTAGGACCCCACACATCCAGCCTTTACAGTAAGGAGTGGACTGAATGTAGGTTTATCAATGGTAAATACTAGCAAACCATCTGAGAAGACACAATATATAAATACAACTTTACGCATCATCCAAGGATATTTTTTTTCCTCTTGTGGCAAAAGCTAATCTCTTCCCCCACCACCAGCTCCTGTACAAACTAACATGTAATTGACAAGTGTCTCGACTGAACAAACACCGACAGAATATCAGCCTTCCTTGAAAAGACAACAAAAAAACTGCTAAACTTTCTAAAATGTTACTAATGGATTAGCAAGCATAACATATTTCCCCATACAACTCACTACTGAAAAAAGTAACCACAGTACTACAGTTCACTCTTCCCCATCACTGGTTATGAAGGAGCCAAAAGCTGTAGACAGAATATCTGAACCACAACTGAGAGTTAGTTAGACTGTCTGAAATGTCGGTTTAATCCCTCATATGTATGCACAACCGACGATGTTGGTGATCAAATGTACAATTTGCCTTTGTTTTTTTCTTCCAGTAAACCCGAGGGTTTGTTCAAAAGCTGTCTAATAATCTGACTGCTTGAGTTTTCTGCCCCATCGGACCTCTTTTCAGTGATGTTGCTGGATTCACAGAACTCAGCAATTAACTTTGTGAGAAGCTACAATCTTAGTATTCCCAACAGAAATGATGGTAAAACAACAAAAATAAGACCCAAGCTGTAATAAAATCTGAATAATACTTGAGGCAGTTAAATTAAAATAGTGCCTTTTGTGGAATAATATCAAACTTGTAGATTAATTATAATAATTATGCAGATACACAGACTAAATTTTAGATGAATTACTGTCCACCAAAAGGATGGCAAAATATCTGAAAACAGACTTGCGATGCTCACCTGTCGGGCTGAGAGTGATGGTACTGATGTTGGCCCCTCCTCTGTTGCTCTCCTCCTCCATGTTGCCAGGTAACAGGGCCCCTGAGCCCACAGCATGAGACCAAGCAGGCTCTTCCTCGAACGGGGGACCCGACAGTAATGGAGGAAAATCCAGAGAGCTGTTTAGGACTGCTTTCTCCACTGGGACCCAGTTGAGCGATGTCAGGGGATCATTGGGACTGTCTGAGTGAGGAGATGGAGCGGGGTCTCCTGAACCAGCTGTTTGAGATGGGGAATTTGAAGGCAGTGATGACGGTGAGGGTGAGAGGGTTGAGGTTGGGGAACTGGATGGAGGTGAGGAAGTATTTGGAGGTGGAGAGGAGGAAGATGGAACAGATGGGGATGGGGAGGGAGACTGAGATTCAAGCACAATATGAGTTGAGGGCATTGAAGCAGTGGTGGAAGGAGATGGAGATGTGGAGAGGGACTGGGTTGGCTCTGGTGAGACTGATGGCAGTGGGGTTTCTCCTGGGGGTGAGGTAGAGGGGGATTCAGACTTTGGAAGGTCAGAGCTTTGTGATTCAGTTGTGGTTGAGAGCTCCAGAGTACCAGCAGTTGTAGTAGTGGTAGCCGTAGTTGTGGTGGACTGTCCCCTTCTGTGACCCCTCTCTCTAGATCTTTCTCTGGATCTTTCTCTTGGTTTACTTGTTCCAACTGGTCGACGTGAAACTTGTATTTCCCCCTTGGCCTCCACCCCGGTGATTTCTCCACTCCCTTCTTCCTCTCCTTTCCCCTTGTCCTCTCCTCTTCCTCTGTCTTCTCCTCTGTTTCTGTCCTCCCCTCTGTTCTTCTTCCCCCTTCCTCTGCCTCCTCTACCACTGGATCTAGAGGTCACCGTCTCCTCCCTCTTGTCACTGGGCTTGGTTGTGGTCTCTGGTTCGACACGAACCCATGTTTCCCCGCTGGATGAGGTGACTGTGGGTGCAGAGCTGGAGGCGGTGGATGTGTGTGTCTCTGAGTTCTCCCAGCTCTTTGTGCTCTCTGTAGTCATGGAGCTTCTGGAGGCGGCCAACGTAGATGCCAGACGAGTGGGTGATTCTTCACTGCCTGTTGTAGAGTTTTCCCTTGAGGGACCTTTGAACCATGAACTTCCCCAAGAAAACAAACCTACAGAGGGCACAAAACAAAGAAAAAGAACAAAACCAGCAGAGTCAGGAGCACAATTATTGCAGACAAAGAATGGTGCTAAAACCAAAGCCAAGAATGACGAACAAAGTAAAAATCGTCTTATGGATTGTCTAGGCTTTGCCAAGGGAAACAAAACAAACATCTCTAAGCTGTCTGAGCTGCCCGTCAGCTGTTTGTCTCTAACGCTGTGAAAAAACACAGTCTACACTTCAATATTATCAACAGCAGCAAGCAAACCTCTGCAGACACTGCGTAAAAAACGCATTTAAAGAAGAAAAGGGCTGAGCATTTCCCTTTACAGTGTGTTAAACATTATTGTCACGGGGAGAAATATCACAAGAGAACACTGCAGAGCATATAAAGGATGGAAAAACTAATGAAAGCTATTTTAGGCAGTGCGACTGGTGAGCTTTATGCGTGAACTTTATAACAATATTACACCATATTCATGTCACATCAGAGTTACCTTAATAAACAGTTTCTGACTTTTAAATGCCATCCATGTCAACAACCAATTACAGCTAATAAACTATGATTTTTATCCAAAAGCTCAGATATATTTGGATTGAGGCTGAGAAGGCAAACAAATCATGGAAGCCTCAGATCAACCAATGTATTCAATGCATCAAGCAGTTTTCCCCAAAATTATTTAATGTAGTGCTGCATGGTGAAAACAAATTTTTTCAAGATTTACTCTGCTGCCATATAACCGTCATGATTTGTCCAGGGACTTGAATACTTGCAATGTTGTACTCATTTCTACCATCCATCTCATTTGACAGAAGCATCTGGTAACTAAGAGAACAGTTAAAGTCTGTTCTGAAAACACATCAGATCTGGATGTTGTGTTATCAATACACACACATTAATATTGTGTAGACAGAGCAGCGACAGAGAGACAAAACAAACAATAAACAAAGTTTAAGATAAATATGACTCACAGTTTTTTTCTTTTTTTTTAAGTATTCTATTGATGTCACAGTATTTTCATTAGTGAAAACCCTTTTTCAGAAAGATGATTAATGATTTAATCTGGCTGAGGAAATGACAATATGGTGAGAACAGACAACAGACAGTTTCTTTTTTCACATCTAGAACAGCTACTGTTGAATCAAACAAACAAATAAATAAAGAGAAAATAGATGTGTGGAGGTCTAAAAGGTCTCTGGTCACACAGTGATTAGAAAAAAAAAACCAAACACACATAACCCAGTCAGCCCCATCAGGATGAAAGTGAGACCACCGCAGCCTCACATATTGCCTCAGAATTGAATCAACAACCCTGTAACACAGTTTGAACAAACACTGAACAGAGATGCCTGCCATTTGGAAACCACTTTCATCCACAGCCAGTGAATAAAGACCTGTAAACCTGCTGGACCCCTGAGACATGGGAAAGAGGGACACAGGTTGATGAGTTGGATTTCACTCCTTTTTTTCCATCATCTGCCTGCATCCACGCTTAAACGAAAATGTGATGTTTTCTTCCCACGATGCTCCTCAGTGGGCATCTCACAGCAAAATAACCTCAACTGTGCTTTCAACTCATACTGTGGTTTTTGATTAGAAAGATCTCTAAATGATTAAATCAAGTCAAACATATCTAAGTAGCAGCTATAATTAAAATTGGTAGAAATTAGATTCAAATCAGATTCTTTCCAAGTCACACTTCATTTCTCCATGTGCCAGTACAGGATATATATAAATACATATCTCAGTGTAGGTGCAAGATAGCAGGATCACAATTAAAACTATAATTTTTTAGTAATTTTTATTATCAAATAATTATTCTTATATTTTGCATTTTTCTTTAGCTCCATCCCATTAAGATTTATTGTAACTCAAGGCTAAAATAACAACATTTTTAATTCTTTATGCTGCATTACAGAGTGAGGGAGCTTATCGTGCACAGCTGGAGCTCGTCAGCCGTCAAAGCTGCTGTCAATCATGGCAGGAGAGTCAGCCTGAGCTGCAGAGAAAAAGGTCAATGCGGCCTAACGTTTATGCCCAAACTCCAAGCCAATTTTTGTCGTTCCTGAACGAAAAAAAGAGGTGATGTTGGACACATTTTCCTCACCGCATGCCAGGGCTCCAAGGCCTCTGCTCTCACAATTTTACCCCTTATTAATTCTGTGTTTCTCTAATGAACCTCATCCCAGGGTCTTGTTTGTACTGTAATTAGTGTACCATCCTGTTGTGTTGCCCAACTGATGTTTCCCCAACATCACAGACCTGAGCCAATTAGTGCCTCAACAGAAATGTGCTCAGAATATTGTACATGCTCATAAATATGTAGTGCCATCAAGCCTTCTGTTAGCCTTTTGACTGTTTTTTCTCTGCTATTGCTTTTCATATTCACACTTAATCCCTGTCAGGGGGTAGAAACAGGTCACCTTGTGATGTTGTCCGAGATGAATTTGACGCCTCATCTGTTTTCTTCAGGGCCATCTCTTCTTTCTGTGTCGGTTCGCTTGGCGCTTGGGTTCCCTCCTCATCTCCGGTCCCTGCCAGATAGTTCCAGGGCTTCCAGAAAGACTTGACAATCTTTGAGATCACCTAAAATAAAAAAGTGGATGAACTGAGAACTTGGCTGATTCACTGATGGTATTTTTTTTTAGTCTCACGATAAAAGCTTGAACCACACCAACCTTCTTGTCAGCTGGAGTAGGTTCCACTGGCGGTCGGAGGAACTCCTCTGAGTCGGGTCCGGGCTCCAGTGGCTCCCCCCAGTCAAGGACACTCTGTCCTGGAATCAGCTGGAGGGTCACAAATGACCCAGAGGACTCTGAGGACCAGGGATCTGAGGCTGAAGATACGATCAGTTTGAGTTTTATGACAGATCCACATTCTTTGTGATCAATACTCATTATTGAAAATCACCTTTACAGATGCTGTCGAGGGAGGCCTCCTCCTCTAGGTCGACCAATCCTGTCCAGTTTGAGGGTGAAATATCACTGCTATCTGAAGACCCTGCAAGGATGCATTTACAAACGATAAATTCGTTGTATGCTTGATCTTATTGTACTTGTGTTTACTGATTGGCTGGTTGATTCTGTGTTTTATCAGCTGGTTCATGCTGCTACAGATCTGCTTCTTGTAGAAAAATGTAAAACCTTTAGTCGTGATGGTCTGCTGTGTAGTCGAATCTGAACTGTCTGTCCCTGCAGAGTCAGCGTCGGTAGAGCCTGTGAGGTAGCTCCAGGGCTTCCACAGGGAGGTGTAGATCTGAGAGATGGAGCCTGCACTCTCCACTTTACCTAGGAAACAGGTTGAAGAGATTTGTTGTTCACACGACAGTCACTGAAGGATTTTATCCAGTTTGTCTCGAAGCTTTGCCTTGTTTTAATTTAGCAGAAATTGGCCGATATCAGTCAACACGGAGAACAAAAAACTGAACATCTAGATATTTCACTTCAACACATCCTGTCCTCTTTTTCTATCTTCCCACTGCTTCTGTCAATCTAGCAGTTTCACAGATACATGACGGTGGGACAGACAACGTGGCTCAGAAATCAGTGTTGCCATAGCTACAACACTGCCAATGACATTTATTGTCATTGTTAGCTCTCAACACTTCCACCGCAGCATCAACACTTCTGTTAGTAGTGAGATGGCACTAATATCAATATGTATTCAGCACTTTTTCCTGTAATTTGTATCTACACCTTGCAATTTAAGATCCATTATCTCATAAAATAAACACAGTTGAGATGATACTGTATAGTCACCATGTTCATGTTTAGTATTATTTTTTATAAGTTTAATTTTTTTCCATAAACAAAAATGTGTGCAAATGAAGTACATTGTTTCCCTCTATGTTACATTACCTCTGTAGCAGTAAGCGTCATATAGCACCGTGGTGTTGTCAGCAGTGCTGTTGGGTGTGACGGTGCGGACTCCCGGCTGGCTCCCTCCACAGTCTGGGCGAGGCCATGTCACAGGGAATCGAACGCTGCCATCAGACAACCAGCCTGGGGCGCAGCTGTCCAGGCCGGCCCTCCAGGCCAGATAAAGCTGCCCCACTGTGGCCAGCTGGCCCCCGAGGGACACGCAGCGGTCTGAGGCTGAGGATAGAGACAGTCTGCCTGGGACCGATGAGTGAAACACCTCACCTGCAGGAAGGCGACATGAGACAAGAGCTTTTCAACAAGCAGACAATGCTTGTCGGATTTCAAACAGGAAGACATCTGGTTTAAATACTGACGCTACAAGTGTAGGCTTTGAAATTACATTTAACAGCAAAAAAGGATTCTTAAAGGATAATGGTACTGAAACAATGGAGCTGGTAATATACTTTATTTTTATCAAAAAAAGGACATAAACCAACAATCCAATTAAGTGTCTGTGAACACTCTCTTTCTTTACTGCTCTCTGTGCGGCACTCAGCCTCAAGCTCATTAGTTGCTAGTGAAGATATACATCTTTCAAACCTGATCACAATGATTATTTTTGTTAAAGAAAGGCTCAATAACTTTCTAAAACAATTTAACACTTCAGATCTAAGCTTTATTGGAAATGGTGTAATTGTAGGAACTATTTACAGCTGTGGATTAATACATATTGGTTGCTTTAGTGCTTTTTTTAGTCTCACTGGATTTATTAAAAGCTAGAAAAGAATGTGGCCTGATTTGTCCCTCTATGATGTAACAGATGCAGACATCAGAGCAGAAGCTGTGACAGGTTGTGATGTGTTTTGCGTGTGTTTGTACCATCCAGCTCTTTTGCAAAACAGTAGACATCAAACAGCTCTTTCGGGTCCCTCTTCCCATAATTCCTCACTCCAGCGGAGTACTCCTTGTGTCCATAGCAACCAAGCTCTGGCAACTGGACAGAATAGCTGTGGAGACAACCATGTGGGAGTCATAACGGGAATGAGCCTTCTTTTTTACTAATCACAGGAAATAAGTAACAGTGTCGGATAGGCATTTTATTCTCTTTTACCTCAGCTCAGCTCACATATTGCAGCATCCGTTTTCATTAAGACTTTAAATGTAAGCTTTTTATTTGCAATCTTTTAAAGGGCAATGGATTAGAATAAATAAAAATACAACTAACAGTGAGGAAACAGAAAAAGGAACAACATGGATCTGAGGTAGACGATGTGATAAAACAAAAGTGATGAATATTAAATGAGGCAGAAGATGATCCAAGAACTAAGGGAACAAACAGTTCAGAAACAAAGTAATTGTCTTCATATTAGAAAATATAAGCTAACAGCCGAGTCAGTGCAAGGCCTATTAATCTTCTCATCCTTTTGTGTGTTCACATAGAGAGGGAGGGAAAATCTTTTGCACAGCGCATTACATACAAAGTCTGCACAAAGACACAAGATGAGAATAACAAAAAGTGAAAAAGGGAAATTTGCGCCTTTGCTTATTTGCATGAGTTGAAAATAATTTTGCCAAATTTGCTGATTGGATGGAGCTGCTGTTCGCTGATCAACCACCATCTCTGAAAGAGAGCCCTGTTCAGAGCCGGTCCTTCTGGAGGAAAAACGAGCTGAGCCATTCACAAATGGGAGACAGGCTTTTTCAGACTTTTTAGATATAAAAATGTATTTGCATTCATCCTCGCCTCTCAACCTCTCTGCAGCAGCTAGCTGCGGACAGCCGACCTCCACTGCAGAGTGTTTGTAATCAGTCTTTCTGTCTATGTTGACAGCTGATTAGAGGGAAATGTAATCTTCATGAAAAAGGACAGGGGGAAAGGGGAGAGAAATTAAAGGGGAAACATAAAAATCTCGACTGAGTATAGAAGAAGAACTAAAATCATCTTTTGGAAAAAATAACATGAGTAATTCAAGACAAAAATTTCCTTAATTTTCTTTACGTGAACACACAGTGACAGTCAGCAAGATAGCTTAAAGTGTATATTCCCCAAATGTTGAACCATTCCTTTAAATAAAAACATCTAACATTTACAGGTTCCAGCTTTCTTAAACTGAAAATCAGCTGACTTTATTTGCCCTGTGTGATAGAATCTTCAGATTAATCAGATCAATAATAAATAAATTGCATCAACACAGGACAGGATTCACTGCAACTAGCGAGGATCACTACCAGAGTGTGACAAGCAGCAGAAGGAAGTTTTTTAAACGTCTCCTCACCGGACAGTCTGATCATCCAACCAGCCGGCTGAGCAGCTGGCAAAGCCGTCATAGTACGCTGCCCACAGCTGGGCCGCTGTAGCTATCTGAGCCGAGTTCTCCTGGCAGGCCCGCCGGGCGTCTGCGAATGAAAGGGCGTAGCGGGTGCTGGGAACCTGGTAGTGAAACACCACACCTGCATGGGCAGACACAGTGACAGAGATGTACCAACGCAGTCAAGTTAAAAAAAAAAATCGATAAATCACAAGGATGTAAATCAATAAAATTTTACTGTGGCCACAAACAGATCAATTTAACACATTGTGAGTTTCAGCCGAAAATTTCACAGATGAGCACACAGAGGGAAAAACTACAGTGCCATTGGTATTCAGTTCGAACACTTTAATTAAAAGAATTACACAACTGCTCAAGTGGAAAACAAGATAACAAAAACAACACAAACACAAAAAGCAGTGAGCTACATTAATTAAGTCAGTCATTATGATATTGATATGGCGAATCAATGTTATTACTGTTCAATTAAATAAGAAAAAAAGCTCCTTAGCACTTTACATAAGCACAACAAACCTTGATTGCAATTAAACACAAAAATCAATCAAATTAAAAGAAGAATTTTAGAGCCTTTTGTGTTGCAGCTGCTCAGACTGTCAGCA
The DNA here is from genome assembly GCA_034780835.1 of Ctenochaetus striatus. Lineage (NCBI taxonomy): Eukaryota > Metazoa > Chordata > Actinopteri > Acanthuriformes > Acanthuridae > Ctenochaetus > Ctenochaetus striatus. Next base: position 9,651,421 of record JAUZTA010000005.1, on the reverse strand, counting down.
GTGTTTCTGCTTAGTTTAAGTGTTTCCTCCAGGCTGCTGTGGCACTAAACTCTCCTCACAATGAAACCTCGGTCAGTGGCTGCTGAACTCACCGGAGACCACCAGGGGCACAGTGTCTCTCTCATAGTCGTTACCCATGACAACCTGACAGTGGTAAGTGCCTGAGTCGTTGGTGCGGAGACTGGAGATCTCCATGGTAGCATTCAGAGGATTGGCAGTGTATCCTGGCAGCGTGACGCGACCACTGAAAGCCTTATTCACCTTGATTACATCACCTTTGGCACAGAAAGAGAGGTCTCTTCATTAAAAGTGTCTGCTGGCATCCTGCTGATTTTAAATACACACAAAGAGTTAAATGCCCAGAAAACTTTATTAGCGATTAGGGTTCTGTGCGATCTCACAGACATCTGCCAAAGTTAGAACAGTTTTGGTTGTTTCCCATCAAAGATTTTTGTGTTTGTGGTTTTGTCTTCACTTTTCTGAGTGGTTTGAAGTGGGCGGGGCTAAATGGGAACAACACAATGTCACATTATTCCCTGGACCAATCAGGATTTAGTGACACTTAAATCTATATCCGTCAGCTGTGGGTTGTTTGCTTCTGTTTCCAGGCTGCTATCAATCAAACGAGATCAAATGGGATTGGAGTTAAGGACGTGCAAAGAGGACGCCACATTGCAAGGCAGTTGAAGACAGAACTGATATCCTGTAGGGGGGATTTTGGAGAAAATAAGCACACACTTGTCTAACATAGTGCAACATTGATACAGAGAGGCAAAAGGTTACAAGCTTTTCAGCCTCAAGTCAGGATTAATGACCAGCACAGGCTAACGTGGCAACAATTTGGTTTAACATAATGAACGACACACTCACGTCTACAAATAGATTCCACCTGCACATAATCTAGACTTTGCTTTATGTTTGGATGGGTGCAGTTGTTTTTTTTCAAACTTTGCTGCTGCAATTACTACCTGCTGCTTTTAGAAACAAGGGTAAAAAGCAGAAAGACTGAACCAAAACAGTAACATTGCTAGCTGAGATACCAAACCAATGAACTTAAGAGTTCTGAGATAGATTGATCTGATCTGCACCTAGCTTGACTTTGCTAAAATCTGTTAGCACAGTGAGGTTTAGAATGTTAGCAACTATAATGGAAACCTTTACTTACAAGGTTTATTGTATTTAAATCCTGGAGCTGCTTGGTTTTTTAAATTCTTAGTCACAGTTTATAATGTGAGACCTTCAGATTAATTCATTGAAAACTGAGGAGAACTGCAGCGTACTCGTGATAACTGTCTGTGAATGACTTCTTTGACACACACACTCATCTTCATTTGAAGTTTAAGTGTACTCAGGGTGAATTTAAAGAATTTTGTCTGATTTGGTTAAGTCGAATAAATCCTTGTTTTACCTTTTGCAGAAAGAACAATCAGCTCCTGAGGAGAGTTTTGTCCTTCTGCTGGTGGCCTGATATGAGTCCACATCAGGTGGGGAGGCTGGTTTGAGTTGCTGGTCTGGAGGGTGAAGACACACGGGAGGACGGCTTTGCCTGCCAGTGTTTGTTGCACAGTAGGGTGGGTTGTCCTACGCATGTTCACTATAGAGGAGGCTGCACCTAGAGAGGATGAACAAGAGAGCAGAACATAATTAGATTTTGCAGTTTAAGGTGTGGTGAGCAATTCTAAGGAAAGAGAGTTGACTGCTGAGTCTAATCCTGGGAATAAAACTCATCAATCAGCTGTCTCCCTCCAAAATCCCTCATCCCACCTCTAAATAGGCTGAAGGACATTTTGTTTACAGGGGAAGAAATTAAGGATTCATGGGATAAATACTTTTTGAGGGACATGAACAAGTCAGCAGTTTGATTAAAAGGTAAATGCAATACATTGCTTTACACTAAGCAGTATAAGATGTGTACAGAAAAGGCTGTATATTTTAACATAATAATAATAAGTAGCATATTTTATGATTCCAGCAGAATAAACAAATACACAACAGTGACCACAGTGCAGCTTAAAGGCTCAGACTCTCTAATTAAAATTTGTACATATGACACGTTCCCATAAATGACTCCAATTGTCACACAAACTTCATTTTAAAGTTATTTCATGTCATTGAAGCATCAATGCAAAGGAAACGTTGCCATCAGAGTTTGATTCATGGTCCTGCAGATTGATATCAGCAATTCACTCTGTCTGGTTGCCATGACATACAGGTTCAATGTAACCATGACAACAGGATCACCTGTACAGACATTATCCTCCAACCAACCAGCCAACCAACGTCTGCTTCTCTATGGCTTTATCCTCTATTCACTGCACTGTGGCACACAAAGCAGGGCTATTTATCATATTATATTCAAGAGGGGGGTGATTTTTTTATTTTCCTTAAACATAAAAGACCTTCTCTTGCTATAAAAGCTTTTTTTTCTTTCATTTAATTGCATGTAGTATGTGATACAGAGAATATTACAAATGTGGTTAAAATCTGCAGAAGTTGAAAGTAAAAGGACCTTGAGTTAAGTTTTTTCGTGTGTGTTTAATTGTCATTTGCTTTGGAAG
>JAUZTA010000005.1:9637513-9647793 GCA_034780835.1 Ctenochaetus striatus | reverse complement strand
GCCAACAAACATGTGAAATCACTATAAGCTGTAAGTATTAAGAACTAAGCTGACCCTTATTTAATCATTTTTTGATCAAATTTATTAATAATATTCAGATATTTATGTTGCAGTTACAGCATCACGAGGTGCTCTACCATCCCTACCATTCATGAGGATAACACACATACATACACCATGTCAGCAGCTGCATCTTTGAAATCCACATTTTAAAAAAAATAGTCTGACATGTCTGAAAATACACTTTCAGCTTCCTAACAAGAAATTTGCCAAGAAAGTCCAAACTACTCTGTTGTCCTTGCACTACCTTATTTATCTTACCATGATTGGAAACAACTACAGGGCTGCTGGAGGGCAAGTTTGTGGTGATGAACCTGGAAATTACTACGTCAAAAATAGAGTTATTTAAAAAATAAATGCTTTAACAGCCTTAACAGCAACTTAAATTATGACAGTCTCCTCTATTTGGCTGTTTACAATCCTGATTTTGAATTGATTTTTGGTCGTCTGCAGATCATTTTGTTTAGTTTCAGATCCTGGAGTCTGCAGCAGACAAGGACAAACACATAACTGGATGCTGAGTAATAACTTTTGGCCGTTAGAACGTGTTTTAAATTTTGGAAATGAGCGATGCAGTTTCTCTTGTTAATGAAAATCTAGGCTGACCAGCTTCCATCTTGCATGCCAATTACAGGAAAAGTAATTAAGGAGAGGAACTTATCTTTTCTAGAGGCAGTCAGCAGGCTGCACGTGGGACCTCAAACCTGCGATACTATCCACCAGAGACCCGCGGCTCCGAGATGTTTTGTCTTTTTGTTCCATAATTGTGAATTTTATGCATAGGTGTGGAGAAACAGATGGTTGGCTAAACTTCCATAAATGGGTTTGGAGGTATTCCAGCTCAATCCCAATGAGCATGTCTGCAAGCATCCTCAGCATGTCAGTTTTCACTTACAACACTCTGATTAGCACAGAGTTGATTTGTGTGTTTATGTCCACAGAAAAATGTATACAGGGACTGATTCTTTTTTTCTGTATTTTCTTCCTTCATTCTTTCAATCGCTTTCCCTTCAAATGAACCCACATGTGCACTGACTTTATCTGTTTTATCCTCAAGTCAGAAACTGCAAGTTCATTTCTGCAGCACCTGGAGATGCTGCAGTTCAAGGAAACACAGAGCGGAGGTGGGAGACAGAGAACTTACCCGAGCCTAAATAGAGCAGCAGCATCAGAGCAAAGAGAATCTGCTGCCCAGCTGCACACAAACTGAGCACCATCGTGGACCTGCAGACAGAAACAGAGAGAAGTGCAATGAGGCAGGATCGAGGAGTTCAACTGAATCGGTTGTGATTACTGGCACAATTTCAAGGCACAGCTGCATATACATGCTTTTACATGCATAAATACATATCGCCTGTTGTAGCTTTTCTACAGAGCGAATTAAGCTCATGTTTTATAATGAATTAGCAGCTATTTGACAGAGTTATTGACAGAAATCTGGACTTGAGTCACTTGACTTGGAATATAATCAGACTTGAGTCAAGTTTGACGACTTTAAACTCAACTTGATAAAATCAAAAAAGACTTTCTACTCAACTTAGTCTTTAACACTGATTACTTTGGATTTGACTTGGACTTGAAAATACTTGATACTGTCCTGTAAGCCCCCCAAAATAAAAAAATATCTTTTTTTAAATAATGTGCAACAAATCAACTCATTTCCTGTCAAATAACACTCCTACAGAAGAAAATCATGGAGAACTTTAGTTGGACAAAAATTACACCAAAGTTAATTTCATTGAGAAGAGTTTGATCAATGAACAAACTTTCAGTTGGCAAAACGTGTGGGTCGAAAATGACAGATGGAGACACAACAGCGTTCTGCTTTGTTTGTAGTAAAAGTTGCACAAAGAATGACAAGTCAAGGCTCTATTGTTAAAATGGCATCTCTCAAATTTCATAATGTTTTCCTTGTGAAGCATTAATTCATTCATAGCTTTACAATGAGATAATACATCTGTGCAGGCACCTCTGTCCACCGCTGTTGCCCTGAGCATTATTATGCTTCGGAAGATAAACAAACTTTTTGTCTGTGCACAAACATGAAGGAAAAAAAAATGAATCAAACCACTAACATCACGTCTGTCAAGTCTCCACTAAAACCCTCAAAAAAGTTATCGTCTACAACTCCCATAATCAAATCTACAGACTTGCACAGACAGTAACTCGCTCCTTCTAACTCTTTTGGCAGACAGCTCGTCATGACAAGCTGTCTAACATGAAAGCAGCTTTTTACAAGTTGAAGTTACTGACATCTGTGAAGCAGCCAAAGGTGTTAATGCAGCAGCACGAATTCTTAGTGACAAAGAAACTAAATCGACCTTGACAAAGTTTTTGAATGGGCAAATTATGATGCTGTTGCGATGACTGGCCATATGTACAGAAAACACACCAGCCTTGAAGGCTGAATCCTTGTAAAGCTCTCTGTCAAATGAAGTCATTTAGTGGCATGCACACAGTGTCCCAGGAACAGATAATATATTGTGCATTTTATTTTCTATTGTTACAGTATAATATTAAATAATAATGTTTGCCTCTGTAAGGAAAATTCAGGTCTGGATACAGTTAAACTGAGCTTGTATTGAATGATTTTCCCAAAAACCCAGTTAATCATCCAATCTATAGTTACCCATATAACTAAAACAGATATTGTGATACAGGACTGGTTAGTTAAAAATAGGCAAATCAGACACCATCAAGACCATTATGATCTTATGTCACACAGAGTAATAAAACTAATGAAGAAAACTCGACTGAATCTTGTAGCGACCAAATGTTTTGCTCCAAAGGCAACATATTGGATGAACTTTGAGCATACCTGCGGTGAAAAGGGGATTCTGGTACTTTCCTACTGCACAACATAGAGGAAATCCTACCACACATCAGAAATGAGCTGCTGACTTTGCCAGAGGATTGGCTCGGGGCCCGAAGCTTCTCAGCTCAATGAAGAGATAGCTGCAACAGGGCTTTATTGCCCCATACTGGTATGAAATGGAGATGAAGAGGAGAATATGCTGTTTGAAGAAAACACAGCTTTGTTTTCCAATGCTGATTTTAAGGTGAGTTAAGAGATACTGTACAAATAAATCTAAATTATTGATTTACCCGTGGGCAAAAAAGGGGATCTTTATACACCGCTGACTGCATCGGCATTACCGAAAGGAGCTAGCTAGAGGCCAATTTAAAAGTTTTGAAATTGTTTGGTCTGACATGTATTCAACTGTCTAGACTTCAGTTACATAAAGTAAATTATTTATCCAGGAAAGCAAAAGACCAATTTGCATACACCAAGGTAACGGCAGCTCATGCCAACAGCATCCCTGATGCTCAGAAAGAAGATTACGCAACGCCAGTTCAAGCCTTTGTAAATTACTGGAATAATGGTGGCTCTCTTCTCTGACTACGTGAAAGCTTAGTTAAACCTTCAAACTGGTGAAGAAAAACATTCCTCTCAGATAGGAAAGCGCTTCTAAACCAAAGTGTCATTTAACAACAACTTGTTGAGCGAGTTTTAATGGTGGGGAACCAAGTTGGTCTCTGGTCTCTTGAAAAGGAAGGTTCTGGTGTGGGTGAGGCCCCGCTGTGCCACACACTTTTGGGCCTCACAACTCTAAAGGTGGGTTAGGACCTTGTGATGGGCTGTGACAGATTGGGGTCGAGCCGTTGGACTTTGTGCATGCCGAACGCATTGGTTGAGCTGGCTGGGTGGGTGACAAGAGATTTCTTAAGGCTTGGAGAGGGTCATGACACCGAGAAGTTTGCCCAGTCTTGTAAGCGGAGAGCATTAGAGAGTGTTGAATTGGAGGGCCTGGGACTGGCAGGGGCCCAACAGCCACTATCCACAGCAACAGAATACAGAGTGCTGCATCTCTATGGATGCCATACAACGTACAACACTGTGTGCCTATAGACAGTCACTTTTCAAAGTTTCGCCCGACAGGATTTACAACATACAGTGCACTAGCCATCCAATTACACCACCTGCATATAAACAAGTCCCACCCTTTGTTTGAGACGAGACATCAGATGTCGTGAACGCCTCCCTCTAAATCGCCCCTCTTCACTTTTGCGGGCACAGTTGTGTCTTGAAGAGAAAAGAGCCAGAAGTCTCTAAAATGCTTCAGTGGACTTCAATGCGGATGTCCATCCGACACATTTTCACGATGTTGTCTGAATAGGATGCATTCTTGGGTCATTGTGAGCCAGCTAGCAGAGTGACAGAGATCCAAAAAGAGCTAACAGACGAGGCTGGCAGACCCACATTATGGCTCAGCACTAAGCTGTCAATCTGTTGAAGCAGGAGACCAACTGGCCTCATGATCATCATGACGCAGGCAAGATGGGCCCCTCAACCCAAACCCTCCTTCAGTTCTGCGGTCGGTGGGAAAATTGCTTGAAGAAACACTTGAGAAGTGTGAAAACATCATGTCAGCTGCTGTTGTGGCATAGGATAGATCATGTTTGTGAGCACAGCGTGACAGCTTTATGCTTACGATGCCCCCATCGTGATGCTCATGTTTGTGTGTTTGTGTGTGTGTGTGCGTGTGTGCTTGTGTTCGCAGACTGCAAAGGTTTACTTAATCAGGCCAGGTTGAGTCCCATGTCGATCCAGGTAGGTAGGTCACTGAATCTTACCTTCTGCATTCATGAGCACAAAGCATTCACACAAACATGTAGGCTACATGTACCTCAAGCCAACACAGGCACACACACACACACACACTGGCAGCTGGCATCGCTGTTGTCACAACAAACAGTAAACTTCATGCTTTTGAACTGACCCACATTAAGCAGTTTACAGAGATAACTGGCAGATTCATTAATTTTTTTTTTTTTTATGGGTCCTGGATTTCGGTCAGAAGTGAACCAAAGCAGATTCTCAATTTTACCGAACAAATGTCATTCCTACTTTTTGCAATGATAAGATCAAGCTCTTTTTGACCCTCAGGGAAATGAATATCTCACTGAGAAAAAAAACAAGAGTTTCTCCAGTGAACCTATTTCACAGGAATTTCCAGAATTCTCGGGCAACAGCATGATGACAAGAAGAATTGTCTAAAAATATGACATGTCTTAAGAGGAGAAGCTGTGGGCTTCAGATAAGTCTGTACTTTTAGACTTAAGATGGAAACAGAGACAGTTTTAAGAGTCAAAACGTCAGTCTTGTTTCCCCCTACCGGTACATGAAAGGAATATGTGATTCCTCCCCTGTCCTTTTTCTTTAATCATGTCTCACAAAACTATTACCTCCAGAGAGCCAGTGGAGGGAACAGCAAAATAACAGCTCCAGATGAGTGACAGACTAAGTGGTGAGCTCAGAGAGGAAGAAGATGAAGGAAGAGGAATGAAAGGAAGGTCATTTTATCACCCTCATGACAATACTATGCTGCCATGATGAAAGCTCTTCAGAAAAGCTGCATTAGAAGATCTACAATCCTTCTTAATTTGCTGTTTGTAAGAAAAAACTGCAACCATCCTGAAATATGCTGAAATTTGAACTCCCATGTGCTTACACAGCAGCAGTTTTCATTAATGAATAGTAAAGACAGAAGAAAATGCCACTGTAGTATGTGGCAGTTGGGAATTTGGTGCCATAAAAAAGACATTAAACCAGAGAGCATGAACATTAATCGCTCAAATTAAAAACAGGATGCTTTAGAAAGAAAGTGGGGTATTCGCTTCCCTCCATGCATCATGAGCACTCTCTCACACACAAACACACATACAGCCTTCAGTGTGTCTGTGTGGTGACTAATCACACTCAAAGCAACTAATGACTCATGCAGCTCTGGTCTCGGCCTCAGATGGAAAGAGGACTCTGGAAAGCTGCTGGTCCGTCCAATTCAAGATTACACACTCCTTCCTCTCACACTGACACCATTGATCTCACCGGGCACGGTGACAGAGGTTATTTGAACCGGCTCGATAACACGCTCAGGAGAGGCCAAGCTAAGATTTGGCTGCATGTGTGTGCATTAAAACACAAAGGATGCAATATGGCTAATCATGAAGGATTCTCGATGTGCAGGTCAACTAACAAAGTATAATAACTGTAACTGAGGAAATTCAGACTTTTCTGTTTCTTTAATAAATTATTCAGCATTGAACAAGTGCACAAGTGGAAATGTACTGATGCAATGTTTAATGCATGCATCACCAATTTGTGCACACCTGTGAGAGACTGACAGCTCTTGCGACATCCATCTGTTTCAGACCTTCCTGCTATGAAGCTGCTGTGAAGCTTTGCTCAAAAGACCTGCAGCAGATGATCTCAGAGATGCAAATTTTCTCCCTCCACCTCGTCATGCTCTAACTCTTTCTGCCATCGTCCTATGGGTGCTTTTGTCGAATGTGTGCTTATGCAAAATACATTGGTTTGACTGTAAGAGCCACTGTGCATTATCCAACAGTGAGAAGAACAAAAAAAAATCAATTGAAATGCATTTGATTAACATATGAGGGAGCTGCACTATTTATAAGTGTGCACATAAAAGTGTCAGAACAGAGTATTTTATCAGCTTTTGGAGGAAATAGAAACCAAGGAGCGCCAGACAGCCACATCAATGGAATCAATCATCGCTCATTTCAGTAATGCATCAAAAAGGATCACATCACACCGACATCAACTCGTTTGGAACACTTGAACCTTTTAAAGGAAGAGGAAAATTGTTCTCGCTTTTCTTAAAGACTGACTTCAGAGATAAAACAAGCTGATGGTGTAAAAATAAAAATAAAAGTCTTTAAATAGCAAGTCAATTTCATAGGAATGTGTCCTTAATTCTAAAACTACCTTTAATTTAACAAGTTATTAAGTCCTTTGCATACACTTAAAAGGAAAAAGATCATATAAAATTTAATTGTAAAATGCACTGAAAGACAAAATCAATAAAGAAACACACAATAAACATGTTAAAAATTATAGGTAAAATCAATGTAAACGAAGCAATGAGATTTTCAAAGATAATGTGTATCTGATGCTTTCCAGCAGTTTGTTCCACAACTTAGGGGCCTGAACAGAAAAGGCCTGTTCCACTTTAGTTTTATAGACCGAATAATGGCCAGTAAAGACATTCCCGAGGATCTAAGGTTGCATCTAGGGATCAAACGAGGTCAGGAGGTCAGCCGGAGCCAACCCTCTATAATACTTAAAAGTGATCGTTAAAATTTCACAATCTATTCTTAAACATACCTCGAACTGTGAGGTTCTTTTAAAAAAATGGGTAAGATATGACTCATCCTATTGAATCTGGCTGTGAGTCCGACTGCAGCATTTTGATTCACCTGCAGTTTATTAAGGTTTTGTTGTGTTGTGGGGCTTTTTGAAATATTTCTCTGTGGAAAAAAACGTGACTGGACAACAGAAATACTGTGCCTGTCCAAACTGAGGCAGTTATCAAAGATACAGAGGTTTCTGCATGAGTAAGCAATGTCAGAGATGACAAGGGAGCAAGATGAGAGGAAATGTGATTATGTGGTGAGTCTGAAGCTGTGATAGTAATCTGTCAAAAAAACAAGGTCATCCAGTTATTGATGTCTGTCTTTCACATGTTAAGGTTATTTTATTGATTAGAAAAATTGTATGTCATTGTCATAGAAATTGTGCCATTTTAATACAATGATCAAGTGGCAGCATATAACTGGATAATAGCGAGGGCCAAAAACAGATTCTTGTTGAACTCCAAATTTTTTTTTTTTTTAAAAAGAGGAAATTGTTTCATTCCTAGTTTCCACACAAAATAGTTTCTCTAAAAGATAAGTGCAGAAAAAATCTGAAACCTAACTGTAAAATGACTCCTCTTGACTTTATTATAGGGCTATTTTAGTTAGTGATCTCATCATTTTGACTCACAGTGACCATCTTGATTTTTTACTGTTTTTTTTGGGCTAATTGTATGTGCAGTTCTTCAGTAAAGAAATGTGTATGACATGAACTAAATACTGTCAAATATTTTCAAACCTGTTAGATGCATAGCTGTGATGTATTATCACTTTGTAAATTGATGCGGTGAATGTGTTAGCACACAGTAGCTAATTTACACATCCAGCAGGCACAGCACATTAGCGCACACTTCAAGTTGTGTTATAACCCTGTTTGGGTCTCCATCAAACCCTGAGGGAAATGTTTGGCTCTTGAACTAATAAATACCTCACTGTGTTCACTTTGTCTGTCTGTCACTGCAGGTTTTCAGAGCGTTTTCAGCAGAAAATAATAATTGTCTTATCCCTGATGGAAAGAACGAAAACCTTCAAGTCTTATGGCAGGAAACCGAAACAATGGGCTGAAAGCCGCTTTAATGAACTGGTTCTACTGAAAAGCAGTGCAAGTATGCTGTTTGTTTAAGGACATAGCAATATTGAATGGGATAATGATTTTGGGGTCAGAGGTCAAATAAACGAAGCTATATAGGCCGTCTAAGTAGTCACTACACCAGCTGTGGCTAAGAAACACCAGAGATCAAAGGTGAAGGTTCTGAGGCTAGATCGTGCTAACAAAGTCAATAATGGATCAGGTGCGTGAGTCGTCGCTATCATCTTTATTATATGAATCTATGGCTCCGCCCACTCTCACTGAACTGCAAGAGCAGCCTCAAACAGGCAACCACCATAAAACCACTAAATCCATCCAAGGGGAGAGGTGATGAGGTGATGAAAAAAATGAGTGAAACAGAAAAATAGACACAAACACAGACACGCTGGTGGGACTTCATCCAAGAATTCCTCATCTTTAATGATGTGCTGAGTCTGTGGAATATCAACTAGGTGAGGCTCTGTCCTTCAAGTGTTTATGACCAATGCCAATGCAGGCAGACTCAAAATCTCCTCATTTTCTCATCAGCTGTTAACAATGACAAGAAACATTTGATGATTCTGTATATTTTAAACAATGCAACATAAAAAAAAAAAGGTTTAAAAGTAACACAACTGCAGTAACTAATAACTGTCTTCCTGAAAGTGACTGGTCTTTCTAATCTTGTCTTTCATTGCAGAGGCTGATAAAACTTTGGTGCCGCCTTAAAGAGCTTCTTCTCAGCCAACTGTAAAGCCAAACATTTGTCTTCCACCAGTCACTACCTCCGAGGAGAGCCCCTGGCCAAAGACAAAGAGAGGGACCTTTCTCTTTGTGTGGGTGAGCTGTTCAGCTGTGGTCTCATCTACGCTTGTAATGATTGGCCTGGTGGGCTGCTTTAGTCCCTCCCAGGCTAAAGACTGAAGTTGATTGATGGATTGGTTTGTCCAATCCCTTCTGGGTATTGGTAGAAGGAGACTCATTCGTTGAGAGGGTTTAAATATTCCAGGGAGACAGAGTTCGACATCACCTCCCCATCCAGCAGCTCAAAAACACAAACTGCTCACTGCTCTTCTTCTATTTGATAAATGTTTGTGGTCAAGCCATCCATGCTCTGAGACTTGGGAGCTGTCCAGTGCTGAAAATGTGGACAGTTTTAGCTCCAGTTGCTGTGAAGTCATTGTTAGTCTAAAGCCTATTCCCCTTCTGGCTGTAAACGGACCACAAAGTTCACAGAGATCATAAAATTCCCACTTAGGCTCTAAGTCTTGTTCACAGTCGGATCTGCTTTTTATGAATTACTGCTGGAACATAAAAATAAAAGACGGAGACAAAGAAGTTCCATACATTTGCTGCATTGCACAAACAAACCCATCACATGTTGGGCCAAACAGTCATCCTATTTTCAGGGTAACGTGATCATAAAACAACAAGCCTGTGGCTGACTCAGAGGTGACGCTTATTTCGGTTGTTCACTGTAAGCCAGTGCTGGCACAGATTTGCATTTATATGGTGCAATTCTGTTAGCTATTAGCACTATATTACTGAAGAATAGGCCACATAATCACCCAAGTGACATATAAGAGTGGGCACTTTCATACCACAGAGAAAAATACCAAACCCTGACTGAGAATTACTTTTGGCTTCCACTGAAAATACACCATCAGTAAGACTTATGAGATACATTCATACCAGCAAACTGGAGAAAAAACGGTTCATTTATGACCAGCAGGGAAATTATCCCCTTTCTTTTATTCCATTCTAAAAAAATTACATTACTGCAGTACTTAAGGGCTGATATCAGTTGATCTGCAGATTATTTTTTATGTCAAAGTCTAAAAAATGAGAGAAAAAAATGGTGAAATATGCCCATTCTAATTTTCTAAAGCATGTAATGTATGTAATTTTTTCTTGTTTTGTTTGACCAACAGTC
>JAUZTA010000005.1:9565498-9578481 GCA_034780835.1 Ctenochaetus striatus | reverse complement strand
GATGTGAATTAATCTCATTATGAAGAGATAGAGAAAATTATTTAACTACAGAAGAAAACTGACACTGAATATGAGATCAACCCACCTTGGCAGAGAATCTTGCTGAAGACACTAAAAAACAAAACAAAAGCACAATGTAAATAACATTCTGTACATTTTACGATTGCTACGAATGCAAAAGAAACACTGATTCCAGAAAAGTTGGGATGCCAGCAAGATGGGGAGATGGGAAAGAAGCAACTAAAGACTGAAAATTGCTAAATGTTCCTAAAACACTTGTTTTCATTGGTAACGACAATAGTATCATAATTGTGTATGAAAGGTCCCCTCAATTGGCTCAGTCATTCATAAGAATGGATGGAGTGAGGTTTTACCACTTTGTAAACACATTATTGTATGAAGTATATTACTACAGGGTCAGAAAACAGTTCATTTGAAATAACTGCATACCGTTTTTTAAAACAGAGTCCCAACTTTTAGAATCTGGGTTGCAAAACACAACATCTGATCTGAGTTTACTTCCACGGTATCAACATGGGCCATTACTAATTTAGAAGTGGTTTCCAATTTTAAGGTCTGTAGGACCTCCAACTTGCCTTGGAAAATGATTTTAGTCCTGTCCAGCGGGGCAACAGCTGTCTTGGCCACAGCTCCTGCTAAAGCTCCTGAGAAGAGCGAGTTGATCACAGACCGAGTACTCTTCAGGCCCTGCAGAGCGATGGGGGAATCACATTTAGGGTAACCAACACCAAACACAGTGAATCTCGTAAAAACTGCATCCCTTGCAAGAACAGAGATGTGTTTGAGATGCTGCTGATCATTAAACCAGAGTTATATAAGAGATAATAGATGACCTCTGAGTGATCAGCTTACAAAACCCTTCAAATGGGAGAGGATTTTCTTTTATGAACTTAGGACGAAGAAGAGACCATAAAGCTACTATGCTCAGCAGAGTTCATCATCACCAAGATGCCTGATCATGACTGGTTCCTTTGACAGGATTTTATTACAATAATGCAAAAAAACCTCTTAGAATCAACAAACCTAAAATGGAAGGAAAATTAATCTTAATCAGAATGCAGATTATGACATTCTAGTAATATGAGACAGTTCTTGGGACAAATTCTGTTCTCTTTGGTTAATGCCTTTGATGTATGCTTATAGATGTTCTTTGAGATCATTCATCCTAGCCAGAAAAATCCAAAATACTGAGTTATTTGGTTCCATTTTCCATGGTTTGTATTTTCCCTATACTAAATGAAAAAACTTACTAAAATTTACAGATTAAAACTGAGCTTAAAAAAATGTCATACACATGAACTTCACTTTTAGGTGGAAGTGTAGAATAGAGGATTGTGTCTATGAAACCTCAATTTGTAGCTTACATCCGACTGACTGGAGGAAGCCCGCGGCAGCACTTCTCCTTGCGTGAGTGATGCCCGCTGTTCCTGGACTCCACTCCCCATCCCCAAGGACTACGCACGGCTGTCAATGAGCGTGCTCATGAATTCAACCACTTGGGGAGATAGCAGCAACAGGCAGGGAGAGCTACAGAGGAGAGAGAGAGGCAGACAGAGAGAGACAGGTCAGTTTTTGTGTTTTGATCATGTCAAAAGTATGACTTCAACATTTTTTAAATCAATTAATGAAAAATACTGTATATACTATGTTGCACTGTGAATAAACTCATTGACAAATAAGTAACTGAACGACATAAATAATGCTCTATTGCTTCAAGTTTGTGTGAGATAAAGCACTATCACCATAACAGTGCGAATAAAAGTGCAACAAAATCAAGCAGCCGCTGTTCAAATGGGACATCACAAGCAATGGCTCACTTGACTACAGTCATGGCTCCTTGGCTACTTTTAACTTGTATGACAAGTTGGATCTGGGAAAACAACAATATTGTGTTAAAACATTGACTAACTTGTAAGGATTAACTTGAACGCATCAGTTTTGGATGAACTTGTGTAGAGATGTTAATGACACTAACCATTTGTGAGCTTCGGACTGACTTTGCTAAGGAATTCAGCCAGATGACTTCTCTATGAGGAGAAGACAACAGCAGTCTTTCCTCCTGCACATGATCATCATGCATTGACTCACAGTGTGCACAGACAAGAGAGGCTATTTACAGATTTGTTTGTTTTCAATGTGATTATGAGACAGAGTGATAGAGATTTAGAGCAGTGCAACAAGGGGCTGAGCGAATTAATGTGCAGGGAAGTGTTACAATGAAATGAGATTCTACCCATTTTAAGTAATATGAAGAAACAGAAAATCAGTGTATGGCAGTCAAAGTTTAAATCACCACAAAGTAACCACATATAATTCAATTTATGGGAAACACTGTATCCAGTAACCTTAAGCAACTGTCCCACCTTTGATGGCTATGTAAAAGTATTAAGTAGTAAACTCTTAAAAGGGCAGAGTTGCGGATTTGTAGATGAAAGATATCTGTCTGAGCAGAGAATTTCAAAAAACAATAAAACCAATAAAACACCAACAAAACTGAAGTCTTTTCCTTGCTAAAATAACAGCCTGAAGTCTTACAGTATATTTGTATAATTAGGACATTCTTGAATGAGAATGAGATAAACTTCAAAAGATGAACTTTATCTAGGCCGGCGTTACTTACCTGACAAACAGAGGCATCCACACATTTTTAAATGAGCTAATCATTTTATGGGACAGATTACCTATTCATGTAACCTTTAACCCTCCACAGGTTCATGGGTGCATCGTTAAAAAAAACTGCAAATGCATCACAGGTAAGCATTTTTCAAACTCACTTTTAATAATACACAGGAAATTGATTATAGAGTTTGACCTGTATTTTTTTTAGCTATTTTCATTATTTAAAAAAAAAACCTTATGATGGTTGTAGTCATGCTACAAAATGAGCAAAAGTAGCGACTAGTTTCTATGTTTTATAATCATTTTCATTTTCAATCAATCTTTTTAATGTCATGAATAGTTTTTGTGTTATGTCGGGTTTAGATTTTTCCAGGGAGATATTATTGAGTACATGTAGTTAATTTGCTGTTGGGATCATGGCTGTCTATACTCAAAAAAACAATATTGAGGTATGTTCAATACATACATAATTAATAACCCTCCCAGGCAAACAAAATGTGTAACATCTGTTTTTTCTGAAATTTCTACTCTGACATATACACTGATACTACTATATCTGAAAAGGAAATAACTGAACACCTATCTTATTGGTCCAGTCCTATATTTAAACAACTACAAAGATATGGAGAAGAGAAAGAACATGAAATCTTTAAAAAAAATGCAAATTCTATTATTTTAATTGATATGCACAAGTGACTAAAATTACTTGTCAACTGTCATAAATTTTTATTCTGTTAATTCACTACTCAATTAGCAACATTCTTTTTCAGCACAAGATTATTCCATTCATTGTAACAATGCTGCCTGCCACAAAAGAAACCACCATAAGTTTCACAAAGTACAAGTTTGATCAAGTTTTAAACTAGGGCAAGAACTAGCAGATACCTCATAAATTCTTCAACAGTTTTGCAATATTGGGTAAAAAAATCTACCCAAAACAATTGGAGTCTAAGAAGTAGTGCAACAGTGAGGAGAATGAAGCAAAACAAGCTCAAGAGAGACAGCCGTGGAACAAAAGAGCAAACAGAGAGGACTGAAAAGCTGGGTAGTCATGGGCAACTAATATTGGCACCAGTACAACAGGCCTTTAAACACTTGCCCTAATGCATCTCCTTTCACCTCACCCAGTGTCCTTATTCATAGGTCGTTCCTCCCCCCTCCCAGCAACCTCCTTTCCCCATGCATATCATTTTACAGTTCCTTGTTCATGACTGCTTACTGTGGCTGTTTAGACAACTCAGGCATGGGTGCTTTTTAAACAGCAATGGAGAGGTAGAGATATCACTGTAGATTAACAGTTTGGATCAAATACCCATGAGTTCATTTTTATATGTTCAGATGTTTATGCAAAAAACTTCTGTTTACAACCTCCCATATCAGCTAGGTTGCCTACTTGATCATAAGTGAAATATCAATGAAACAGTAAACTAGGATTTCAGAAAGAGTCAGGATAACAACTGGTGCCCAAACTGCGTGGAAAAAAACAGGGTAGATAAGATAGTAAGTGCACTGTATCCAATTCAGAAAAGCCATACAAAAACGATACTTTGAGAAGAGCATCGTGCATTTTATTAATGTTTGTTTAAATATTTAGTGTCTTGTATTCATCAAATATCATAGATTGATGCGAACAACATTCCAGATCCCAGGTTATCATCTTTGAGTTATTGATCCAACCAGATCAATGGTTCAAACCCTTATGGTGTTCAGCTCACATCCTTATATTCGGCTCTTATGTTTGACAAACGATGAACCTAAAAGAGCTGTCGTTTGACTCACATTACTTGATTACTTAAATATTTAATTCAATAATAATATATTATATACATAAAATATTTAAGTTCTAGAAAATTCCTTAGGGGTTGCGAGAGGAAACAGCATTATATTATAAGCTGTTATGTTGTCAGTAATTATGACTGTTTTCTTTTTTTTTTCTTTATTTTAGAGTTAAGTAACGTTAATAATTATATAACAGCATGCCGTCCCATATGTTTCCATTTTTTTTTTTTTTGCATGTGATTACATTTGACAGCACATGTGCTGACACAGCATTATCACAAACTGGTTATGCTCACAGTTTGGTGGTACTAGTTTAAAAACAGACGTTCATTCATTTGACAATCACCATGCTTCTCCTTCCAGCTCGCTGACTGGTGCACCCTCGAGTCATGTCCAAACTTGTTCACTAACACAGCACAGCCACCCTTGCAGCCAGCTCGCTGTCACTAGTTACAAACACCACATTTCTTACCTTACAGACTTGACACCACCCCGTAGATTTCTAATATTTCGTTGTCCCACTTCGTGCGTTGTTTCAGGTCGTTAGCAGTTTCTTCGAAAGCTGTTTCTGAGTTAGCCAAATAGCGGGTTAAGTAACGTTAGCCTGCTGTTAGCTTAAAGCTACACGAAAATGTTACTCTCGTCGACAGTCTTGTGGAAAAAAAACAACGGTGATCTTCAGTCTTGATAAATATGTCTCTTGGAGTTGGAGGCACTGCCTTCCACGCATTTCTCTAATTCATGAGCTCTGCCGTGACTCTCAGTGACTTGCATCGGCCATGCTGTTGTGTTTCGACCGTTACTACTCCTGTCAGCCCAGCCAGTTGACGTTAGCTTGACCACAGTGAGGTTTGACAAGGACGAGCGCAGAGGCATCGTGGGAAATGAAGTCTAAAGGAGGAGGGGCATGTTTGGATAGGTCGATTAGAGGGGCGTGAGCAGGAGGCACATTTGGGCGACTAGTTGGCGTCGGTGCTTTTCTCAAGTGATTTTCAATTCCTCAGGTTAAACTTAGAGGTAATTTAAAAGATGTAGTGTATAAAACATCTACTCACGACCACACAGCAAGATAAAGATTAAGCACCAAAAGTGAGTTTTATCAGAGTCATGCAGAGTTTACAGTGTGATGTAGCCAGTTACTGATGGGTCAAACTATCATAGATTTCAGTTTTACATTAACATAATGCATACAAACAAAAAAAAGAAAATAATTAGCTAAAAACATGAAAAGAGAATCAACACATGTAAAAATTTGGCTCTGCCAACATAGGAAAAGACTGCACAAACCAGTGCAGGTAAAGTACTGTATTTGCATAGCAGTAAATATATTTAACCATGGCAGAAAATACAAGACTCCCATCTTACAGCCTATGGACGTAAATGTGTTACAAATATAAAACTGAGCATCAGAAAATTTGTAAGTAAAATACTTAAACTAAGCAAAGCATGTACAGCAGGACTACGTGTTCTTTTTTTGTACATGTTGAAAACAGGTGAACTGAAAAATTCATTTTACCTCTCAAAGGCATTGAGTGGGATTGGTGACAGGCTCACAAGCCTTTTCTTTTCAAGCCAACTACTGAACAATAAGCTTAAACTCTTGGCTATCTATGCCAACATTATTAATTTCACCATGCCTGAAAATGTATTTTAGGCAACATATGGATCAAGGGTTAAAAGAGTTTCCTCGCTTCTACTTTTAGTTAGTGAGGCTGCCATGTTTGCCAGTCCACAGCTCTCGTAGCTCCACCTGGCATCCAAGATCTCTGAGAGCTGCTTTACCCACGTCTCCACAGTCTTGATGGGTCTTTAGCGCTTGGGCAATCAGGGCCTCTGCTCCCAGCTCCAGGATAGGTTGGCTGTAGCTATGAGTACGTGAAACCAGGTTTCTCATCAGCATACACGCCTGTTTCTGTTCACGCAGGAAGAAAACATGGACACAGAGAGTAGTAGTCAATCATGTGGCCTTTATTTCCAAGTAAGAATATTAACTATTAATGACCTTACATTACCTGCACATTGGCCACATTTGTATGTGTCTTCATAGCCTGTACAGCCGCCAAGGCACCTCCATTCTCCATGATGACTTTGCAGTTGTTTGGCTTACGCAAAGCAAGGACAGAGAGGCATGCACAGCCCTGCTCACAAACCTACAGCAGAACATGAACCTTATCTTAGGACATCTGGAGACATCTCTTAATGCCTCAATGTACAAAAACAACAAAAAAACAATGTATAATAAAAAATCTACTAAATCTGTGGTACAGGCTAGATCTCATCTACTTACACTAATTTAGTGTGTAGCTCTGACATTTAACTCACCACTGAGTTGCTTATATGTCTGTTCATGGCAATAACAATGAGCTGGACCCCACCAGCATTCACTACTGCATCTTTCACATCATCATTCCCAGCTATGGCTCGCATTGCACTAAAGACCTGCCGAACCAACTCCTGCAAGCAGAAAACAAGTTCAGTGAGCAAAACAAAAATGGAACTGGCATCCTGAATCAGTATGTGTCATAAATCTTGTTTATAAGTTGGCTACCGGTGACTCATAGCTGTCTGCAAGTAGTGTCATCATAAGTTTCAGTCCTCCCAGATCACAGATGTCTTGACAGAACTCATTCCTGACAGCCAAACGAGACAAAGTCGAACAAAGCTCACTCAGAACAGAAGTATCATCAAGGTGAGCTGCGAGGAAGAAACACAAGAAACACAGGAAGTACATTATTTAAAAAAATATTAGGTAGCTTAAGCTATAATGCCTATGTAAACAAGAAATTAGCCGACTTTACCTTTTGCAGCCTCTATTAAAACCTTCAGTCCATTGTGCTCAAGAACAATCATCTTTGCATGTTCATGAGCATGTCCAAATGTAACTCGGACATCATCATCAAAGGTCATGACCCTGAGAGCTGCAGATGCCTCCTTGACCAGCTCAGCACATCCGCTGTGTTGTGTAGTGGCACCAGTCAATAGAGGCAGGATGCCACCCTTTACCAAATCCTGCCTGTTCTGTTCATGTTTCAAACAGCAGTGACGCACAACATTGATGGCAACACGCGTTACAGAGGAATCTGCTTGGTGCTTCTTAAGGATATCCAATAGGAGTTGCCGGCCCTCCGCATCCAACAAGTCCGGCTGTCCATCTGTCAGTGCAGCCAGAGCGGACAGGGTGGTCAACACAGCGTCTCGCTCGTTCAGACTCTTTTTGCAGTAAGAGAGGATGACGGGGTAGGCATCCTTTTGGGCAGCCAGGTACCTCTGAGCAAATCCAAGTGAGCAATGCTCGGCAAAGCGTTTTATGTCAGCTGTCGATTCCATGACATTGGCGGAGTCTTTTCCAATTCGGAGGGAATCCAAAGCCTGTATGTGAAAAAAAAGACATGCAGTGTGGGATTTTGAAACATTTACAGTAAACAGAGCCTGTTTCCAAAACAGCTCAAGTCTCACCTGCAAGACCTCATGTGTTTGCTCTTCTTGCTTGACATCAGATGAGACAGCTGGTACAGCTTTTACTATATAACTGAGGTCTACACCTGCATCAAAATATAAAAATTGTGTAAATGCTTTGACCCAACAAAATATCAAAAACAAAACAGAGCAGATCAGGTTGGTACATGTGCATATGAGTGTTCTCTTTCCGAAAAACTACACACTCTGAAAAGGAGGGGAATAATCACGATGTAAGAATACCCTCCATCTATGAATGATCTTTCACCGTTTGAAGTTTTAGTCATTCTAAAGCTTAATTTTGTGTGAGGCCTCACGGAGCATTATTCAAGTCTGAAACCTTCTGTAAGGAGATGCATGAGAGTAAAGGTTTTTATTCTATGCTTTGTTCTTTTAAAATAATCATCGAGGTACAAGGACATTAAAAGGTGCTTTAGCTAATACATTCTGAGTACTCATGACACAGCAATTATCATTTGGAAATAAGTGAGCATAATTCCAAAATGGTTGTAATTCAATGGCGCCATGGTACCAGTGAGATGTACGAGGAGAAACCATTCTTATGCCACAATGAATAATTTAGTAAGCTTAAGTGACAGGGCTACTTGAAGTTTAGCCATCTGTTACTTTACTTCCTTTGCAATAGACATATTGGATAGACATACTGGTATTGTGCATTTGATATGTTTCTGGATTTTGGTTTCTCCCAGGAAGTTTAATTTCGTTAACTTGTCTCATTACTGTCTTGGCTTCATCACCACAAAGTAAATTATCAAGCTCGCCATCAACGACCAACAACAAAGCTGTAAATCAGTCAATTTAAAGCTGTTTTCTTGTTCTGCCATGTTACCTTGAGACTCAAACTGCTCCACAGCCTCCCTCAAAGCCTCCTCAGGATCCATCTCAAATTCCTCCATGTTTTCCCTGACAGCAGCATCAAATGTTTCTTGAGTGATTCTCCGCTTCGCCATTTTTTCAAACGAAAACTTCCACTCTGAAAAACAGGGACAATGTGATGTAAAGGAATAAAAAACATCAGTCGCGTTTATGCAGTCTTACCCAAGATAGCTAGTTGCAGCTATTGTTTGCTAATATATGTTTATATGTATAGTTCTGTTCTTATTAACCCACACGGCAGATAAAAAATCAGCTTCAACGCTACAACCGAATATTTTTTTTTTGTAATGTAGGAGAAATATGGTCAGAAAACATCACTTAACTGTTACCACCGCCCAGTGACACACAGCTTCCTCCACTGATATGAATGAACCGACAACCACTGTCGACTTACGCACTTTTCGCACGAGACTGTGCACGTTACTTGCAGCGCTCAGCTACACGCTTGGGGCGTGAATTGTGCGTGAAATCTATAGTGAATAGAAGATACCGCGAAGGTCCCATTCATATATGATCTCGGCTGGGACATAGATCGCGAAAAAATAGTTCCACTTATGCACAAATTTACCTGAAGACAACAATTTAATATTTCAATCATAAGAATTACAACCATTTTAAAGAGAATAATAATGAGCGGTTAGTTGTTTCACATTAACGAGAGACGTTAAACTTACTGTTAAAATTGAAAGTTTTATTTGAATGACTCTTCCTTCAAAATAAAAGAGGCGTTTCAGCAATTTATAATGTTCCCGGTCAAACCCCTGTGTCTGGATAGTTATATGCAGAGATATGCCTTTTTTCAAAAAAAGAGCCATTAACAGTTTATTGTCGTTACTACTTCATTTCAGCAAAACCATAATTACACGCACATGTTATTTTATTTATGTCACTGATACTCATTTGGTTTTATTTTGACAAAAACATATCGGAATTGTTATTTTTCTGGATAACTTGGCGCTCGTAGTTTAACCCATGCGAATGAGTCAGATAGAAAACATGAGAAAGGACCGCTGCACTTGAGGACACTTTCGGTGGACGTCGGTACTAATATTTATTTGCATTTTCAGGTTTTTTTTATCTTCCGACATCTCAAGCGATGGCAGCCAGCACAGAGGCCCCGGAGCCCTGGTACCTAGCCCTGCTGGGCTTTGCAGAGCATTTCCGCACGTCGAGTCCACCGAAGATCCGTCTGTGCGTCCACTGTCTGCAGGCAGTGTTTCAGTTCAAGCCGCCTCCCAGGGTCGAGGCCCGGACTCACCTGCAGCTGGGCTCGGTGCTGTACCGACACACCAAGAACAGCGAGCTGGCCCAGACTCACCTAGAGAAAGCGGTGAGCGGCAGCCACGGTGTCTGACTCCAGGCTGTGGTTCTGTGAATTACTTTAATTTTCCAGTGCAATAAACATGTCGCACCAGTGTGTGGTGATGCCTGTACATTAGTTGCACCAACTAAAAAATCAACGCTCAGTGATATAATGACACTAACATTTTGTTTTCTTATTTTTCCGCAGTGGTTCATATCACAACAAGTATCCTTTTTGTGTAACGTAGTAATATGAAATTGCATACCACCTTGTACAAGGTGTGTTGCCTGCATCTCATAAATTGTACAAACATCTTTTAGAAAGACCTTGTGGATACATCTTCCCAGCTGATGATGGGCTGCAATTCCTTCATGATTTACATCAGATCTCTCAATTTGAAGATGTGAAGTTTGAAGCAGCAAGTATCTTATCAGAGTTCTACTGTCAGCAGGTTGGTGCATCCACATCTTACATCTCGTCCTCCTGTTCTAATAATGTATGAATAGGAATGGTAATGTTTGGGAAACTTTGGCATAGCCATGCTAAAATAAATATAGGCTGTATATGAAATGCAAAAGTAAAATATTTTATTTTATGTTGCAGATATTGTTTGCTTTTGTCATTTATTGTTACTCTGTTTTCAAGAACCTGGTGGACTCGGCGAAACCAGTGCTGCGGAAGGCCATCCAGATTTCTCAGCAAACTCCCTACTGGCACTGCAGACTGCTTTTTCAGCTAGCAGTAAGAAAATATAATGTTTGACAAACTTACTTACATTTGGCAAATTGATTTGAAGCAGTTTTTTATTTATGCCCAGGATGTTCTTTTTTGTCTCAGCAACTTCATGCACTGGAGAAGGACTTGGTATCTGCTTGTGATCTCCTCGGAGTTGGAGCAGAGTATGCAAGAGTCATGGGCTCCGAGTACACAAGGTTAACTGATCGATTACATTTGAACATTGAAGTATTGCACTTGAATCTGTGGTTTAATGCTTCTTATCTCACATTATATTTGTTCTGTTCTTTTCCGGCAGAGCACTGTTTCTACTTAGTAAAGGAATGGTGAGCATAAATATTTCACTGCTAATCAGAGGCACTTTTAAATATTATTTGTGTTTCTTTCTCGACACGCAATGTGTAAACTAAGTGTGCATTTGTTTTTTCTGCAGCTGCTGCTGATGGAGAGAAAGCTGAGCGAGGTGCACCCTCTGCTTACGCTATGTGGGACTATTGTAGAAAACTGGCAGGGAAACCCCATTCAGAAGGAGTCCCTTAGGGTTTTTTTCCTGGTGCTGCAGGTTACACACTACCTGGATGCTGGACAGGTATAGCTGTACCCATATGTCTCACTACTGGGAAAATATCTAAAGTCCTACATCAAGAGGAGCATGTCAAAGTAAAATTTTATTTTTATTTTGTTCTTTTTTTGCACAAACATTTGAAAATGTTAAATAAAGGAAGATGTATTGCACAGATTTTGGCTCAGGATGCATCTAGTAATGGATAAGACTGTAAATTGGTGACTGCTGATCTCTTTAGTATCATACCATTGTCCATTTAAGAAAAGTAATGGTAACTCAGTGCTCAATATGCTTGTTATGGCCAATTAAATGTTGATGTTGATGGTAAAGTTTTAAGTAAGAGACAAATACTCTTTATTAATGTGTTGTGTTTAGGTAAAGAGTGTGAAGCCGTGTCTGAAGCAGCTTCAGCAGTGTATTCAGACCATCTCCACTCTCCACGATGATGAGATCCTTCCCACCAATCCAGCAGCGCTCTTCCACTGGCTGCCCAAAGAGCACATGTGTGTGCTTGTGTATCTGGTGAGATATTTCCACACAGACACACACACACACACAGGTGTTGTTGTCCTCTAAAATTTGAGCATGAAATCTGTGTGATGCAGCTAATTTGACCTTCTTACATTACAAAAGGTGACGGTGATGCACTCAATGCAGGCAGGCTATTTGGAGAAGGCACAGAAGTACACAGACAAAGCTCTCATGCAGCTGGAGAAGCTGAAGAGTAAGTTTATTGGAATGCTTTCGCTTCTTATTTACCCCTTGATGACAGTGATTTTGAATCAACTCTGATCTGCCCGTGTGTGTTCAAAGTGCTGGACAGCAGTCCCATCCTGTCCACGTTCCAAGTCATCCTGCTGGAGCATATCATCATGTGCCGGCTGGTCACTGGACACAAGGCCACAGCTTTACAAGAGGTGCATCATCTGCTGTAGCACAGATTCCATGAGTGGAGGTGGTCTTAGCTCCTCGATCAGAGTTTAAGAGTGTGATGAGTGCTCCTTGTGTTTAGATTTCTCAGGTTTGTCAGCTTTGCCAGCAGTCTCCCAGGCTGTTTACAAATCATGCTGCCCAGCTTCATACTCTGTTGGTAAGTATACATTAAAACACAGCTTTACAGAAAAGGAAACACAACATAAATGATCGCCTTTCGACTTGATTCCAGTGAAATATATAACATAGTAAAAACTGTGTTTATTGTAATACTGCTGTCACTTTTCTACCAACATGGATACTTTGCTCTCTCTGTTTATGTTTTTTTTAACTGCAGCTGTTGCAGAAGGAAGTAGCTGTAGAACCGCTCACTTGTTTACAAGACTCCTTTTTCCCAGATAGTATGAACCATTAACATCTGTATCCTCTTTTGTGTGTCAGGGCCTCTACTGTATCTCGGTGAACTGCATGGATAATGCTGAAGCTCAGTTCACTGCTGCTCTACAGGTTAGTTTTATATCATTTCTGTTAGATAACAAATCCAGTAGAATAATTAAGCTGTTTTAATTCATTTCCCAATACTTGTGTTTGCCTCTGTTTGCAGTGGGTAACTGAAAACATGTTTTGACACTTCAAGAAAAAATAGTTTAGGATTTAAATTCCCTGGTTATATTA
>JAUZTA010000005.1:9526253-9549852 GCA_034780835.1 Ctenochaetus striatus | reverse complement strand
ACACACACACACACACACACACACTAGCCAACCGGTTTAAACCGGTTCTCAGGAAAAGTGCTTTGTGTGTCCCACTGAATCCTGGGAAGGGTCATGTCATGTGTGTCTCAGTGATGTCAGAGTATTTAAAAAAAAAACTTAGTCAGCTCTCTGTTATCAGATGATTTCTATTCACGCTACATTGTGACTTTGTATGCATAGTGTATATGTACATCATGGATACAGTGTACTTTACGCTCACCGCCATAACCACTGAGAACAGGAAGGGGAGGGGGTCGGAGTGCGTACAGTGTGTGTCACTGAGAAGAAGCAGGCTATAAGGGTTAATTGTAGTCCTTTTTTCCCCCAAAAAAACCATAGTTTCCTGTATTGCGTCGCTGGGTAGACTGAGGGCCTCAGTAGACTTGGCAGGGCTGCATCTCGAGTCTGTAATAAACATAGGTGAATATGATTCAGGACATAAGGTTCTGTGTTCCTTCTTCGTGGTCGTCGGGTAAATAGCGATGCTCTGTACGTATGTCTCTTTAAATGGCACTTGTGCTTTCTGTGTGAGATTCTGTGAACTTTAAACACAGGTCGTTTCCTGTAGCATGCAACATGTTTGCCTTTAATCACATTTGATAATGCCCAAAGTCATTTCAATGAGGACCTGTGCATGCACATTAGTATCCTGGTTTTGAGTCTTGTCCTTGTTGATTCCTATCCTACATATGAAGTTTACATTGAAAGATCAACTTATATAAATCCCATTTCACACCAAAAGAACTGTATGGGTTTCTAAGAGTGCACAGACAGGTGTGCTTCACCCTTTATTATCTGAACAACTCTGTGTCATGTCCGTACAAATGGAGATATCTCAGCAGTTGAAGTTAATCTTGAGGTTTTGCAGCATTATCCGTTTTGTTTAATTTAGCGATTCAAATTTAATGTAATCACCATTAATAGAGATTAGAGCAACAATACAACATATGTTTTGCATTACTGAGGTCTTAAGCTTTTCATGTGGATCATCATTACATCATTTACCATCATGTTTTTTGTTTTCCCCACTAGCTACTAGGGTAACAAGAGCTGATGACTCACCTGCATACAAGGCAGAGCATGATCAGGAACCTGGATGAGCAGTTTGCTCTCCAGTATATCATTGTTTCTATTGGAGTACTCCAGCTAGGGACAAGGATTTATTCACGTTTCTGAAAGAGAATGTTTGCATGCACAACTCATAATGAGGATGCTGCAAAAATCTAAAGATAATTTAGATGAAAGTTCACATGTAAATGCACTTAATGTTGGACTGGCCAGCCTCTTTCTTTTCAAAGGCCGTACTCAGCTTACTTTGGTAGTTACCTGTGTATTGGTGTTATTTAGTGTGCAGGCATTCACCAAATACATTACTTGGCCATTGCCTGCTGTCTATCTTTCTTTTTTTTTCAATACATTTGGGTGGGAAAAGCTATAATTAGTCTCATGTCTGTTCTGTGCGACAGCAGAAGAGTAACATGAGTCAGATTTCACTGTTAAGGTGATGAATATAAAGAGTTAATTGATAAGACGATGGCAGAGGATTTAATGTCAAGCAAAAAGTATTGCAGATTTTAACCCTTATCACATTAACGAGGTACAAGGAGATGGTTACCTGGCTGAGAAGTTGGAGGTTGCAGCCTGTCGCCTGCAGCTCTTCACTTAACAGCTCAAAGTGACAGCTCACTTCACCATGTTTCATTACTCCACGCCATACTTTAAATTGAGTTCCTGGCTAAAAAATGGCAAAAAAGTTTAGAAAAGTTTTTTTAAGATGTTCAATGGTCCAACAAGTATTTGTGTTAAAGCACATCAGCCCCATTATTCCAAGCATTCCTTACTGTATCAGTCATGTATTTATAACCATACAGGTGTAAATACCTTAGGATTTATCAATAATAGTAAGACTGTCTTTTGTCTGTCTTTTAAGACTGACTTTTTCGATACTGATATAGAAAATGTACATAGAACAGTGTGAAAGGCCATTATAGGAACCATAAAAGTAAACATGAATTGACCCAGGACGTCTGCCCACATGTGCTTCTCTCTCATCTCTAACCTGACACTGAGTGGGTAATGTGCGGAGCATGACATAGAACGGTATGTCAACATCTTTCGGGGTTGAGTTTGTTGCACAGAGGGTATCAGATGGCAATGGATCTGGTGCTATTCTGTGTCCGGATCAAAGAAAGTAAGAGTTTTTTTTTTTTTTTAAGTCTTTAATATGAATAAAAAAACATTTAGCTTTAACAAATAAATTACTTAAATACTCGGAGTCATGTGTCATAATAAATATTTTAGCAGTTAACATTGGACATTCACTTCAGTCGACTTAAACTCTAATTTGATTAAGATGTTGTCATGTTCCTCCAGCTGTTTAATGTCTCACCACAGCATTTTTTCTTGTTACACCTCTTTCAAAAGGCCTCGTTTTTGCAGTAATCCTCAGTTTTTTTGGGAGGGGGGGGGGTTTGCTCTGAACATTGAGTTCTTGCTGAGCATTTAATCTTTCTTCAGTTTTCTCTTTCATTGTTTGGTATAGACTGAAATTTGGATAATTGGATGTTTCAGCCAACATCTTGGTCATGTGACCTTACTAATCCAACATATTTTGTCTGGAGGCCATTTTAGTCACCCTGTGTCCCTATCGCTGATTCAAGGTCAGTTTTGTCTATTTAAGTTCACAAGTTCACCTCAGTTAACCACACGTAGAGTGAAATGGATCACTGATCTTATTATTGGGTAATATTTCTGTATTGTATGTTTGTCAGATAATGATAACAGCACCAGAATAAAATGCGACCTTTAATCTGCTTAAAATTTCCTTTATAAACACTGTGCAGTGCTGCTGTAACAATCCAAATGGCTGTAATCAGGTTTATTTTGAACTTGGGCCACATTTATTCTCTGACAATCATTAATTTTCAACACATTGTAGGAGCCTCCTTGGAAGCGGTGAGCTAAGGGAGGTAGACCTTTGGTGATTTGTTGACCATGTTGCTCATTATTTATTCAGTTCTAGTCAGATTTGACCTCATTATAGAAACAAACCATCGAAAATCACTTCTTTAGACTCATCCTTTCCCAGAACTGCATGCTTGTTGATGACCTACTTTCATCTTTTACTCTTCAGATGTTTTTCTCTGCTTATAGCTCCTTGAATGTCACATAAAGTGGTTAGGACAACCATGGGAAGTTTTTTTTTCACAACACATGTATACTATTTCATTATTATTCACTTCTGAGAAAATTTTAGGATAGAAATCATTGGTGTAAATTTCAAATACTAGGTATGCAGTTTTATATGAAAATTACTGGTGAATTTAAAATGTAGTCCAATGTTTTTGTGGGTGAGAAGCTCCAGAAGTGCTAGCGTAGGTAGCTTGCAAACTAGTTGACCATCATGCTCACAGACCCTGGTTGCTCTGTTCTGTCATTATTACATTCTTGCCATATTTTGTTAAAATTATACGGCTATTGTCCAGGGTAAAATGTTCACAGTTTAGCCAAACTAGCATCAAGACAAACAGACCCATCAGCAAGTTTTATCAAAAGGCAACAAGTTGACTGAAGCTTGGATAACGAGTATAACAAAAATGCAGAAAGAAATAGCTCCAACTGAAGTTTAATTTGCAGTGAAGTATTGCAATGCAACACAATACTGGTGATTTTGGTCCCTCCAAAATGTCATGACAAAACATTGTGTCATTTATCTTCTTTTTTTTAAGAGCACAAGGGATTGCTGCACAGTAGTAGTTGTTTATTAATAACCTTGTTATTGTTTCCAAAACTGGCTAAGCCAGCTAAGCCTGGTCTATTAAACTGCAAAAAATTAATTTAGGTTTCATATTGCATTGTAATATGAAATGCAGTATTCTGTGTACAATACATAGGTTACAGTTTTTACTGGTAGTATGTAGTAGGCAGTTAAGAATACAGCAATTTCATAAACCCTTGATTAGGGTACACAAAACTTCTTTTTCCTCATCTTTGTTGGTGAAACGCAGTATTTGATGCATGTAACCCCCACCTAATAGGTAAAAATCAGAATTACTACAATAAAACTATCTATCTAACTATAAAACTATCACCATACGTCAGCCATGATGCCAAATGCTAGCTTAGTGCCTCTTTAACAAACACACACTCAATACAACTTGTTCACTTTTGCTATCACTTCTGTGTAAATTATCCATGAACTGGCAAAAGGCCGATCTGCAAGGAAGTAGATAAATAAAGTAGTTACTCTTGTAAGTCAAATAGGCACAAGACTCTGTTCAGATGAGTGGTTTAAGTTTTTGCACACATCAAAGAGCAATCCAAAATCACAAGACACACATATTTCTGTTTGTGCAAAATAGCCTCTATAACGTGTCTGGTCACTCTGTATAATTTCATTAATTACTTATTTTAGATAAAAATTGACAACTATATTACTCATGAATCATTCAAGAATTAATTTCAAACTTTGGGAAATAACACCAAAGCAGCAACACGCCCCATTTAAAAATAGCAAGTTTACAAAATTAGAAATGAGGCAATGAAACTGAAAGAGGGAAAGGCAGAAATGTGTGTTTGTGTGTGAAAGAGATACTAGTCCCAGTGGAATAGTGTGTCACCATTGGTAGGACTCTTTATGGTGTCACCCATGCTCTCTTGCAGGGAATAAGCAAAACAGAGACCTGCTCCGAGACTAATAAAGCCCCCACAGCACTAACATGGGGACCTTTAACTCTTTGTAAACTTAAACTTTAAAAGACCTTCTTGTCTTTTTTCAGTGTTTGATAAACTGCAGCTCTCGTTCGATAGTTAACTCACAAAGCATTTACATTTGAGTACATTTTAACCCATTTACAGGTTGAAATATGCAATGGCTAAGTTTAATTACTTTGACTGGCATTTCAGCTGCTGTCAGTGCTTGCGTAACATCTGATACTGACTGAGCTATCTGTAGCACATCGACTTAAGCTGACATTTCTTTTATTGTCTTCAGTTCAACTACTTTTAGTACTTGTCAACTCATATTTCAAGTGCATTCAACAGTTGACATTTTAAGAAATGTCACAGGTTTACAGTATTCACACCTTTTTTGAGCATTAGGGAGTTCACTTGACATTGTTTTCACAAATGTTCTCTTGTTCTAGTTTATAAGACTGATATCCCGTAAAAGCTAAAAATCTCTAAACTTTTATCTGTATTAATTTAGTCAGTGCAATGTGTTTTTTCACCACTTTGACCCGCTGTATTTTGGGTTAGATGTGTCAGTGATGTATGTATGTATGTATGTGACATTAATCTGTGTAGACCACTTGAGTAATTAATTTCTGTATTTTGTGGAGTAAATGTATGTCATTTTGACCCTTTCTGATGAGTAACAATACAGATAACATGGTTGTTTCCTTGTTATTCTGCAGGGAATGTCCGAGGAGGCTGTCCGCCAGACGCGCAGCCAGAAGAGGGCGCTGGAAAGGGACACTGCTCCCGCTTCTACAGAGCCCTCCAATGCTGACAATGAAAGCAAAAAGCCAAAATTGGACCCATCTGAACCCACAACACAGGCACAAACTAAACCTGCACATGACCCTGTACCGGCAGAGGATGGTCAGAGCCGGACTAGGGACAGATCTGAGCAATGGAAAGATAATGAGGAGGAGCAGAGTCGGTTGCCTTTACCTTTAGTGTTACCTTTGGCCTCTCGGCCAGCAAAGGATGAACGGGAGCGGACCCAGAGACAACAAACCGTTGAGCCCAGCTCAGAAAATCGGACTGACTACAATGACAGAACAAGCAAGGTGAGGACAGAGCCAGCCATGGATACAAGGGGCCGAGGCCGACTGACAGAGCCGAAGACTTCAGGTGGCATGCTGGCTGCAGGCGAGGTGAAGGCCACCATTAAAGTGGAAGTTCAGACAGGAGAGCAGCCAGTGGACATGAGCACCTCAAGAGGGTAAGAAGCAGTTTATAGTTAACTTTCTCCAGTGTTAACAAACACATGAAATTCCTGTCAAAAAACAGGAAGCTTTATGTACACAGAAGTTATCTAGTTTCTCTGAAAGCCTGCAGGCTTCTTGTTGTGAAAAAAAAAAATTACTAATTAGACTGTCAAAAGGATAAATGACACTTTCTTTTCAAACTAAAAGGTTGTAAATGTTTACAGTTACTTTTACAATCCTGATGTTCTTCAAAGTAACTGTGCAGGGAGATAAGGGGGGGATTCAGAGGTGAACTTTATCTGAAGTCTACCTCCATTTTCCCCCCACTCACCACCTGAACCCTAAAAACTCCTCTCACACAAAATGAAGCCGTGTGTCACAAACCGGTTCCAGCCGGTTGTTGCCATGGTTTCCACAGTGGAAGGAACGGTGAGGGGAGGGGGGAAGGGTGGGAGGAAAAGTGAGTGTGTCACGTGATGATGACTTTGAGGTCATGTGACTTCTTTGGAAGAGTAGTGATTAATCCACAGGAAGTGATGATGGCGCTAAGCTCTGAGGAGAGACTAACACACACACACACACACACACACACACACACACACACAAAGGGAGGACGCTAGAAGAAACAGGCCTCAGGATGTTATGCATTGACTTTAAAGAGTTCTTCTACTTCATAGAAATACATAATCTGTTTAACCACATGGCCATCCTTTCTGTGGGGACATGGAATGTGGTCTTTAGTGTTTGAGTTACTACTTAAAAAATTGAGGTCATCTGCTCTTACATGTAGCTTGCAGTTGAACAGTCACTTCGTAGGAGAAGCAATATGTGTGCATAGTCATTTTAGTCATGTCATAAGCGTGCCATTTTTTTTTTTTGTTACATGTTTTGAATGACGTATGTGGCCCATTGCAGGTCATCCCCAGTTGCCTCAGACGCCTATTGAGACCTGCCACAATATCCTGTTTCTACAGGAAATATGTGCTCTCGAACAGTCGTTGCATTGCAACTTAAAAACACTTCACTAAAGCCTTAGGTCCCTCCTTGCTCCTCCTTGGCATTTAGTACTGTTCTGTTGTTTGAATAGCATCAACATGAAAAGACACTGCGGAGAGAAGCTGTGTGTCTGGACTTGCAAGGTTATAGCAGAGCAGATCAACTCACTGTCATAAATTATAATTATGGTAGAGAAGCAGTTCTCCCTGAACCGAGACATCACTAATGAAAGCTAATGTTTGAGACTGGTGAGGCAAACGTTTTTATTTTGCATTGTTTTAAAAACAATGTCAAACATAAATAATTTTTCAATCCAGAGGCAATCTCAGCATCTTACCAAAAAACTTTTTTTTTTTTGGGGGGGGGTGATATGATACACAAGTGATCCAACATCTCAATTTAATTGGAATGATTTCATGCTTATTTCACGCCATTAAGCTTCAAAGAGCTTTTATCAAGCCAATACAGACTGTTTGTGATACTTTTTAGTGTGGTAAAAGATTATTATGACAACCTTGCATCTATTAAAGAGGAAATAAAACAGATAGACTGCATGTTAAGGTGTTAAATGGTGTTAAATGGATATAACAGCTCTTTTTGATATTGAAAAATTGTCAAGTTCTATTCTGTTTTGTACTAGTTTTTTACTTGTCTTGTTTTTGGCATAACTGATATATTTACTACTCAGTTTTTACAATACTGAAGGGTGATAATAAATGTTATGCTCCCTTTTCATTTCCAGCAGCATAAAAAGGGAAAAGCGGCCTCCGTCCCCTGAAGATGACGATGTCATCATCTTGTCAGACAATGACTCCCCCAGTCCACCAATGAATGGCTTGAGCCACTTTAAAGAGCTGGACACAGATTTGCTGATGGTGAGAAACACCTGCAGAAAACAGGAGCTCATGCATTTCATGCTGCAGATCTTGATATTACTAGTTTAAATCAGAACATAGGCCTTTAGGCTCTTAGCTTTTTGTAATATGGGTGAAATTTTTGTTTTCGTTGGGACTTGGTGTCAACAAGTTATTTTCTAACCTTAAAGATGTACACTTAGACTGAGGTTCAATGTCCTGCAGAGGATACAGGATCAGCTCAAACCTCCATCTGTGAATGTGTTAGTTACTGGAAAGGTTTTCGTGCTCTGTAACGCAAGCGGTGTAAGTGATGCTGTGATCTGTCGAGTATAGAAGAGCAGTCCAGCAGAGAGGGAGCGCATCATCAAGCAGCTGAAGGAAGAACTGAGACTGGAGGAAGCCAAGCTGGTGCTGCTGAAGAAACTTCGACAGAGCCAGATACAGAGGGACAACCTCCAGAAGGTAAAGTGCTGTTAAACACATCAACATAAGGTCACTCACAGAATTGCACATTTTCTAGCACTGGCTTGCATTTGAAGTACTCTTTTTGTTGTTTCAATATCCTCTTCCATTTCTTCTTTAAAGTCCTCAGGTCTGTCCGGCTCCTCTGCTCCTCCTCCTCTAATCCGGGGAACAATTACAAGCAATAAAGGCTCTCAACAGGTTAAAGCTCTACTATAACACATGCGCATGAGCAGCATATCAGTGTGACACCTCCTTTATACTGTATGTCACGCTGTTCTTGACGGTGTTTTTTCTCTGACCAGATTTTGACAGGCAGGAGTTCAGGCACGGTCATCCCTCCACCGTTGGTAAGAGGAGGGCAGCAGGTGTCATCCAAACATGGCTCCCAGATCATAATGCCGCCTCTGGTCAGAGGGGCACAGGTGAGTCATGGAACTGTTCACAATGGTAGCATGCTAAGAAATTTAAATGACTCATTTTTTAATCTTTTCTACATCAGTGCAATTATTGCCTGATTTGCAGTGCTGTCCTCACTGCAGGGGAAAACAAATACACTTACACACAGGACTTATGATCTCTTTGCACCTCTCTCTCTTTGTGTGTGTCCTTTGCCTTGGTGCTTTTGATGTCCCTCCTTTTTTTCCTCTACCTTTTGTCTGTGATGTCCCTTTGTGTCATCCCTCTCATCGTCCTGGTTAGCCCATCTCTGTATCTCCACAGCAGATCCAGGCTCTCCGCCAGCAACAGCAGCAGCAGCAGCTGGCTGCGTCAGGAGGCTCAGGACCTCCTCCTCTGCTGCTGGGCCCCAGGACTTCGGCCCCTGCTGGCCAGGGCCAGAGAGGCATGATCCAGTCGGGCCTTATCAGAGTCGGCAGTAGTGCTAGTGCACTGGTCAGTATCTCACAGGTATTTTCACGTAAAAAAAAGGCATATTTTGGTGTATTAATTATAAAAAAGACGCATTAGGCATGGTAAAAGGTAAATATAATTATCTATCTAATTAGTACAACATAAGTCATGAGTTAACTTTTAATCTAAGGGTTCAAATCTTGGCCACTGGGTGCATGCCAGCAAACGTGAAACATAATGTTAGCCATTATGTCACCTTGGTGCCTGTCGATATTTGAAAAGTACATTCTTAATACAGCCGCTGTAGACAATGCTGTATGTCTGTGCCCCCCATGATTGACCAGTTAAGAGCGCAATTTTCCTCTACAGCTCCTGACCGCTTAACTGTCCAATATGGCGACCGCGCAGACGGATTTAAAATCGCAGCCCCGTTGTCAGTGATCTGTCGTGCCTATCCAATGTAGTTAGCCAGCTAGGTCTAACATAAACCTACTGATGACCGCACCTTGTTAGAAACATGGCGCAGCTTCCCATAACCAACTTTTTTCGGAGAACTAATGGAATTGAAAGGGCGAAGGTAACTTTGCACTGTGTAAAATAAAGTAGCTAGTTGGCCAAAGATGGTGATTTTATGTTTGACTAAAGCGTTTTACTTGTCGACTGCGCAGGTGGTTTAGCTTGCGTCATTTGAACCGGCAGCAATGTCTGTGCGTTAAATCATTAGTTGACTGTCTAATTAAACGCATGCTTTTTGGTGACAGCAAAAAAATACTGGAATATATTGATCGTAACTTAATGAAGTTCAAATCCTTACGTGGAAAAAACAAAGCCAATCGTAGATATAGATATGTAATAAGCCATAGGTGATAATTATATAGTAGCCACCACAAATTACGCTAGAATGTAGCAGTATAATGCAGGTCAGAGGCAGTTTTATCAAATTTTTGTACATTTTTTTTTCATGGAGGCATTAAATAGGGCCTTACAGGTCTTTAAGTGATCCTTGATGATTTAACACATTGCAGTTAATCCACAGCTGGTGGGTAATTTCTGTACTGCTTATACAAGTAAAAGATTGTCTTATTCTGACCAGATGTTTACACCTGTCTCATCTCTTCCCTGGCTTTGCTTATTTTTAAAGGCATCAGCATCCAGTTTGAAGGGCTCTTCCTCAGGAAGCAGCATGTCTGCAGTTAGTATTAATGACTCTCCAGCCAGCCGCCAAGCTGCAGCTAAACTTGCCCTGCGGAAACAACTGGAGAAGACCCTCCTGGAGATTCCCCCACCCAAGCCCCCAGCCCCAGAATTTAACTTCCTGCCCTCTGCAGCCAATAATGAGTTCATCTACCTGGTGGGACTGGAAGAAGTGGTGCAGAATCTGCTAGATACCATCCATAGAGGTGTGTACTTTTGCTGCTATGATAACTTTGTTTGAATGTTGTAGAGGTAAGATGATCAACAAAAAAGTAATTGGCACTAATCATTTAAGTATTTACAATCCCAGCCTCTAAATTGTAAGGACTTTCTGCTTTTCTTAGTAAGATGACAGTAAGCTGAATATCTCAAGGGTTGGACTACTGGTTGGGCAAAACAAGCCGTTTTGTGGAACCTCATGGGGCTTTAACCAATTACTATGGTCATGTTAAGCAAACGACTTAATGTTAATTGATAAAATAATATTTAGATTCATTAATAATGGAAATAAACATATGTTTCAGTTCGTCAGATCTGAATCACTAGCGATTGTCCATATGTAGTAAAGCAGCCCAACCTTCACTCAGATTTAAATATTTGTCTTACCTGCATCTATTTTTTTTTTTGGTTACATCTTTGATTCTTCATGAGTACCTCAGTCTGTTTTCAATTAGTTTCCCAACTCTCTCCATCCAGGAAAGACAGGTTTACCACTGAATAAGACTGTCGTCAAAGAACCCTTCATCTGCTCCCAGTGCAAAACTGACTTCACCTGTCGCTGGAGGCAGGACAAGACAAAGGGCGAGGCAGTCCTCTGCGAACAGTGCATGTCATCCAATCAGAAAAAGGCTTTGAAAGCTGAGCATACCAATAGGCTGAAAAGTGCATTTGTCAAAGCACTGCAACAAGAGCAGGAAATAGAGCAGCGTATTTTCCAGCAGACGTCCTCACCCGTCTCCCACAGCAGCTCCTTATCCTCATCGTTGAAAGCAGAGCACCTCGTGTCTCATCAGCTGAAGCAGGCTCAGGCCAGAGCGTCTTCCCTCCAGCACCACCACCAGGCCAGCCAAGGAGCCAGCATTCTTCAGCATCACTCCATCAAGCAGGTTGGAATTGGTCTTTCTTTTAAGAGAAACACTTGTTAAATCAAGGGCTGCTGCAACTCAGACCCCACTGTCTGTATCTTAACTCCCCTCAGAGCTCACAGGGCCAGCAGTCCCATGGTGTCTCATCAGTGGGGGTGAGGGGCATCCCCCATTCCTTCTCCTCCTCCTCCCAGCTGCAGAGTGCGGTGGCGGCCGCAGCTTTGGTTAGCCGGCCAGGTAAGCACGCCCATGTTTCCCACCACTCTGTCCAGAGTTCAAAGGTGAGCAGCAGTGGGATCGGCAGCGGCAGGAATATCAGCGGAGGTAGTTCCTCATCCACTGCATGGAAGAAGCAGAGCAACAGCAACACAGGTAGACTCACAGAAAAATGTATAAATACCCGGCCAACTCTGGCGCCTGACATCTGCTCTCTTTCAAATTCTTGTCTGGTCCAAAAGCAATCCTTGAACATCTTAGTGCCATCCTTTTTCCAGTGTTAAGGAATCTTAAAAAATATTCAATTCTAGTGCAATACCACACACTAGTAGAATAATAAAACACAGTTAAGAAACATGCAGGAGGAAATGTTTTCGGACAAGGCAATCACACTCTCCAGTCTCCCTGCCAGTGACCTCCGTCTTCCCCCTCTAGTTCCTCCGTTTGGTGGTTTACCATTTTTTTCCTTTGTTTCACTACTATACCATAGAGTAGTTGTTTTTTCTTTGTCTGTCTTATTGTTGTGGGGACATGGGTGGCTACGTCTAATCACACTGCTTTTTCTTTCTTGTTTTACTCAAAAAGCAATAAATGACATCATGCAGCTTGCTCCACACCTTGACCCACTGCTCTCTTGCATGTTCACAGGAGTTACTATGGCCTATGTGAACCCCAGCCTGACAGGACACAAGACGTCCGCCAGCGTCGACGCTCGTCAGAGGGAGTACCTGCTGGACATGATCCCCTCTCGCTCGTCTATCTCGCAAACTGCAAACACATGGAAATAATTTAAATTGTACTCTGCTGTCAATTGTTAGTTTTTGTCCAAGTTCCTCAGCTCCAATAAAATGGTCAACAGCGACCCCCAGAGGACTGTTAAGCAAAATACAATCTCCTAAAGTGAAGAAACGTTCCTTTCTTACATTTGTATGATTGTTGTTTTAGTTTTCTTATTTTATGTTGTTCATTTTGAAATTCGTTATTCTTTGGTAATTGTGCAGAAACTATTTTGATTTAATTGGGGCAAAGAAAAAAACAAACTTGAAGGGCTCCCCCTTGGGTACTTATGTCCTCCAGACTGGGTGTGTTAAATGATGGTGTGATAATGTGTCTCCATTGAGTACTTTGATTAAAAAAAAAAAAAAAAAATTAGAACTGTGTTCTGGGTTTGTAAGCCCAATCTGCCATGATGTAGGTCAAACTGACCCCACTTTAAACACTTGAATGGTTATAGTTATATTCAAAAGTTCACGTTCAACAAAGTACACATTTATTTTAAACAAAAACAAAATAATTAAGTTGTAAAGATTTTCAATACATCACCCCTGTAGGTTAAGGTTTGAATTTATTTTGTATTTACAGTAAGTTATTTCATTTTGTTGTTGTTTTTTTTTCCTTTTTGATCTGTTGACTGTTAAAATCACTCAATATATTTTGGTTTCCACAAATGAAGAGTTTATTCTAGCTTTGGTTTTTTTGTCCTGTTTAACTGCATGCCTACCTTTGATCCCTCTGTTCATTTTGCACCGTAGCTGAAGAAGCGTGGTGTCCTTGCTCAATTCATCTGTAATTACCATCTGTAATTTGCTTATTTTATATCAATGTCAACATTGTAAGATTATTTTGAGTGTTATGTCATTGCTGAGAAAATGCAAACTCTGAAGGAGCTGAATTTGCCACACTGGAGCCAGAGATCTTAACAGTCAATCATAATCCCTGATTGTAGCATAATCTAAGACCTGAATCAGTTTTCCAAGGGAACATTTCTCAGCTACCAAGACCGTGGAATCCACAAAACCATTGATCTACCCTAACATGTTACATGATTTCTCTGCCTCTTGATGTTCACTGCATTGTAAAAACTTAAGTTCAAATTTACTTGGTTTACTTTTTTCTTAGCTCCTAAGAAATAATAAAAAATATACATTTTAAGTACTTGTTCTTCTTTATTGTTTGTGGTGTTGTTTATTCTTTATAATGTTACATGAATTCAACCTTCCACCTCGAAAACAAAACATAATGGGACAATCTTTACTAACTTAATTATCAGGGAAAGGGTTGTGAATCAGTTCCTGGGCATTCCATTCATTATCTTAATATATCTGAGCCAGCGAAGTCAAACAGGTTTTCAGATCAGTGTCCTTGTAAAACTGCTCCAGTGTGTATATTAAAGGTCAAAAAGACTGAAGGAAATCAAATGCAAAAGTACAGGAAGGATGCTGGAAGTTGCAGTGAGCAAAACTCAAGTATGGAGACTGATGTGGAAACAGCAGCTGTCAAGTGTGATGGAAGCAGTCTGTTACATTATACTTCTCCACTACAGTACCTTAAGAGTAAAATGTTGTTTTTTACTGCAAACACAATTTCTCTTAAGCTATTTAAAACATACGATCAACCACAAAAATATGATATATTGTTGTAGGTTAAACTGCCAAACAGAATACAAAGTAGCTTACATGATCTGTACGTCAATAATCTACAACTTAGTAATGTTTTCATGTATATTCATCACTACTGTCATTCATAAACTGCAGTAAATTACGTAGTTCCCATCCAGATAAATGGGGGCGCTAGATCACCACTTACGCTTTTGCGCACCGCAGAGGAAGCGACGGAACAGTGACGTCGGCTGCCGTTGTGGGGAAGGTTGGAGGAAGATGGCGGGTTCCAAGGTGAAGCAGGACATGCCTCCTCCGGGAGGCTATGCTCCGTTTGATTATAAGAGAAACCTACCGAAACGAGGACTCTCTGGTACTTACATTACACACTCAGTAACCAAAATATAGAGACGCACACTAGTAATTCAAAACGAACAGATAACACGACGTTTGGCACTAACTTGATTGAACACCGGCTAATGCTAACGGGTCATCTTTAGCAAGATAAACACAGAAGCCGACGTTAATTTCTACAAAATTAAATGTTTCAGGGTCGAATATTTGTACCTGGCGTATTGAGAAGCTACACATGTGCCCATTAACAGTATAATGTGACAACTGCATCCGTGCATTAATAACTTAATTCTCCGTTACAATTGTTGACAGTGTTGCTAGCTACTTGCTAACTAGCTAACACTGACACTACATTGCAGGCTCAGCCAGTTATGACTTTTACATTGTCTATTAGATGCAACTTATTGTAATACCTTCAGGTAAACACAGATAGCTTAGTTGTGTAAAAAAAAACCAAAACTGAATTATATTAAGAAAAATATCAATGAATAAGGTTTGATGTCACTTCTTAGCAAGATACAGCTCTCTGAACCTAAATGAACTGATATTAGAAATTTGTATATTTAGTCCTTATACCATTATCAATCCATTTGACAACTTTATTTTCTCTCAGAAAATAATTTTTGTGCTCTTTTTTAACAAATATGCAATTGTTATGTCGATAGGACATCATTCAAGATTTTGGGTGCTACTTGTTAAATCATCTGGGGTGAAATGCATAAAATTGCAATGAAATGTCAGTAATTTATTCCTTTTTTTGACAGGATATAGCTTGTTTGGCATTGGCATTGGTTGTCTGTTGTTTGGTTACTGGAATCTTATCAAGTGGAACAGAGAGAGGAGGTAAGATCATTCTAGAAATTGTGCTTTGAGTTTAATTGTTGATAGTCTAGCTCTGAATAAGATTGAGCGTGTTTGTGTATTGCAGGCGCTTTCAGATTGAAGAGTTGGAAGTCAGGATAGCTCTGATGCCTCTGCTACAGGCAGAGTATGACCGAAGGTAAGAAACAAAACAAAAACTTTTTTTCAATCTGATGGTTCCTCTGTCGGACTAGCTCTTTATGTAACAGATGAATTCCCCCTCAGGTGCCTACGAATGCTGAGGGAAAATCTAGAGGAGGAGGCGATTATCATGAAAGACG
This sequence comes from Ctenochaetus striatus, assembly GCA_034780835.1. NCBI lineage: Eukaryota > Metazoa > Chordata > Actinopteri > Acanthuriformes > Acanthuridae > Ctenochaetus > Ctenochaetus striatus. The sequence goes on along the minus strand of JAUZTA010000005.1, from coordinate 9,534,362 downwards.
TTCCAGGTTGGAAGGTAAAGAAAAGCTTTTGATTTGTATTTGTTGTGACTTCACTGCAATATTTAAGAGATAAACGTCACAAACTTGTTGTGATTTAATACTGATGTCAGCATAATTCTACTGTAAAATGCTTATCTTCTTATTGCTTAGATTTTTGTCAGAAGGTTTTAACACAGTACAAAGGATGTCTAACTGCTTTTTTCTATAATTGTTTCTTTACTATTTTTTTTTTTTTAAATGTGACCTTATTTTAAAAATAACCTACATTACAGCTATGCAATGTTTCTGTAGTTTTGAATGTTTCGCTGACATAACTTGGTTGTAGCTAAATTGAATGATGTTTAAACATTTCTATTATTTTCTTTTTGCTCATTATTCTTCTTTTGCACTTAAAATGTGTAAGAGTGACAGTAACACTTAATTCTTGTGTTGAATATAATCATTTTGAGCAAAAAATTAAATATTGCATCTTGGTTTGTCCCAGGGGGCCAATATGACCTCTGATTGTTATGCAGGTTTCATAGAGGATTGTAAGTCCCTACGACCAATGCATCAGGCTTACAATAATACAAAGCTTTACTGGTATATTACCCTCTGCACATTATAGTTTTTTATTGTAGTTTATCTGTGAAAATTAGCAACATATGATGAAAAAAAGGTTAGGGTAATGTTCAAACTAACAAGACAAAGGTGAGACAGAACACATGAAAATCTGCAGCAGGAAAACCTTTTTGGGAGACAATATTAATTTTTAGTTATTCCTTCATGGCCATCAACATGATCTGGCTTTGTTTGTAAATGAATATTATTACCATGTGAAAACATTTCTTACATACAAAAGCTCTGCGGAAGAATAAAGAGGAAATAAGACACACAGTGTTTGTGTTACAGGCAAAGCATTTTATGTTTTGGAAAAGTCTAAGTGAAAAGAAACGATCCAAGTCTGTTGTCATTGAATCCAGATGCTGGCCAATATCAGTGTATTTTATTGTCACAAACTGATTCTCTTTTACTTGTGTAGGTCGGTGAGAGCGTCTTCCACTCAGATCGCTGGGTCCCCCCTCTGTCAGTGGAGCTGTTCAACCTCCGGCCCCGTTGGGAGTATTATTATCAGCGTTATGGCTTCATCATGTACACGTAGGCGGGACCAAGACAAAGGGTGTCCTGAAATTCACCCTTATCCACAGCCAACCGCACCTGGACCTGAGCCCCTGCTCAATTCAGCTTGTAAATGTTTAATATTAAAGAGTATTCTTTCTGTACCTCATCCTGGTGTGTCTGATGTTTATTTATTTTTTTTAATTCAGATTGATGTACATTTACTTGATTACTGTATTGTTGAGCAACTGGAGTCAGTTGTACTCTTGTGAGTCCATTGATGTGACATACTTTTACCCAACTTCATTTTAATAGACAACTTGTGTGTCACTATATTTGTAGTTTAGTTATGGTCACTATTCATGAAGAGCACATAATGAGGTCAGATAGCATAATACATTGTGTTATTCAAACTTCCTGTTTGCATTGTATACAAACAGCAAAAAATAACCACAACCAGATACAATTTTAAATAAGACACCAAATGTAACATTTCAGTACTAATTATGGAAAGGAGGCAATTTGGTGCCTACTGTGTACTGTTGGTTTAAGGTTGATGTCTAAACTGTGCTAATGAAGTACAAGAGTGTTAGGGAGTATAATGAATACTGACTGAAGGACAAGCTGTTCTCATACAGGAGTTGAACCCAGGCCACCTGGGAGAAGACCAGGCAGGACGTGTACATTTTGGACACTGCTCTCTCTCATTAATCACAAATTAAAATTTGGTCAGGTGATCATTATGCACTTCACTACTTGTCTGGCACTGTAAACTAATTCGCTTTAGAAGTCTGTCTATACTGTATGTAATTAACAGGCTACTGATGCAAAAACAAATACAAAAGGTAACTGGTGTAAACTGAAACTAACAGGGTGTTTTCATTACAAAGGTGAAATGACCCCACCACGTGGTGCCATGGTGTTACTTGACCTTTAACTTTTTGTTGTAACTACAGATAATGTTTCAAGCCTCAAATGACATGTTTTGAGCCTGTTGCCATAAATTGCTCACACCGTATATCAAGAACACCTTGATATGATCTGTTAGCATCAACTTAACCTCTATGTGAAACTAATATGATACTAATATATATCAAAGACTTACTACATAAACAATCCCAAAAAAAAATTGTCAACAATGAAGGTTTAACATTAAAACACAAAAACAATTTATGTTTCTCTTCCTCCACAGTTTATTTCTGAAAACTGCAATACAATAAAATCAAACACCAACATAGTGCAAAGGTGGTTTGTCTCTGTAGACATTAAGTCATTACAGGACATCTTAAATGTAAAACCAGTGCTTGAAAGAGATTCTTTTATACATTCAGACAAGAAAAAAGTCAAAAGAAAATGCTTTGTCATTACGGTTTACAGGTCCCTCATCCTGTCCTCATTTCACTTAAAATGCATATTAAGGATGTGGAAAAGCAGCTATTACTTTTGAAAAATGTCTATAAGACAAGTCAAGGTTTGACATTCTCAAGGCCTGGAACCTCTAGTTGGCAAGATCCTGGCAAGTTCCTCCCATGACGCCTCTGCTTACAGCTGCAGCCCTGCAGCATCACACTGGACCTGAAACGGGGCAATGAGTAAGTCGGCTAGCCAGGCTGAAATTTTACTGCACCCAAAACAAAACACAATAGCTATTGTTTTACTACAAAAATGGTAACTACCTGATAGCTGCATCAGCATCAATTACTGCCACCTAAAACTGCGAACTTCAGCTGAAGAGATCCAGTGAATCCTCTGACAGTCAGTTCAATCTAAAGAGAAGGATCAAGAAATGGATTAAGCCTGGCAAACTAAAAGTTGCCACAAACAAGCCACAATAAAATGCATGCAGCCCTATTCATGAGTCTGAAACTCACCGCTTATTCATATGTAAGGGTACAAAGAAAAACTGAATAGTCTAGACACCTCACACATCAATTAGAACTGCTGTGGGACAATACTTGAGCAAATTTTAGGACTAGTAGAGTGAAGAGAAGTGGACTGAGCACAGTGCTACCCACGACTTAAGAGGCCAACGCTTTTTTTTGGTGGACCCAGGAGGTGAACACTACAATCCAGGAGCTTCATAGCAACATTTTCTCAATGGACTTTTATGAATCAGAATCAGGGAAGGGGCCATGGCATGTTGAAGGCGACATCAGAAGCAGAGGACTTAAAAAAAAAAACGACTAACTTGTAGGTATTCATGGAAACAATGAGAACTGAGTTTGAAGGATGTGAGCAAAGCAAAAGGAGATTTTTACCTCACGTGCATTGGCCTACTTTCTCCACATATGACCTAGGCAAGAGAGCAGCTTTCATCTCTGATGAGCACTTGTTGGTGGGCGCAACACTTCACTCTCCAAGGACTTGTAGGTTTTTGAAGTAGCTGACCTCTTGAACGTAATGAAGCATTAACATGACCAAACACCAGCTGATGTTTTCCCACCAATTTCATGTGCCACTTTTAGGGGCTTATTATTCAAACCTCACTAGAAGTTTGAGCTCAATACACTGAAGAGGTTGCCTATCAGTATACATTAGGATAACTGATGGTTTTGGGACCTGTACATGATTTTTTGTTCCAAAAACCATCTTTAGTTTGGAAATCTTAAAGACAGGCAGTTTTGAAATAAAGCTGAGTTTCAAAAACCAAATTAGAGCCTATCCTATCATCTTATCGCATGAACCAACTAAACTTCCAATTTATTTGCCCTCATAAATAATCCATGTGTAACTTCAGTGCTTCGAGCAGGTGACTTTGTTCTCACGCAGCTATTAACTCCCCCATGCGATAGTTTTAAAAGGCAAAGGAATCGAGATTATTTTCCACAGTTTGTTTAATAGGCTCCATGAAGCCAAACTGACAAAGAAAAAAGTTGATCATACAAAGAACATAAAGTACAAAACTGTTCCCGATTGAGATTTTACTTTGGGGAAACGTAGTTACATTTTTTCGATCACTTAAACAAGATTAGTCCATTTTACAGCACATTTAAAATGCATATGTTGAGCAGAGCACAGAAGATACCTTGGGCAGACTTCATGAACAGCCGGCCACTTCGGAGGTGTAGTTCACCAGTCTGAAAGGAATTCACTCTTTTGGGAAATTGAACATACAGGAGCCTCAGCTAAACTAAGTTTTAATAGTAAAAAGGAATTTAGCAAAAAAATCCCCCCAAAAGCCTGTTTAAGAGTAAAGTTAATAGATCTTTCTTCAGTCAGTTTAAAACCTGGCAAGAAGTAGGTAAGCCAGACTGAGAGGGGATATGAGCAAAAAACAAGATATAAAGTAAAAAACAAAAATAAGAGAAAAAAAATACAAGCCCCATCGGATATTTTAATTTTATAAAAAAACAAAAACTAAACTAGAGGACTCAAAATTAGGAAACACTTTAACGTGCTGGTCAAAGGTCTACAGCAATGGTGGTGGCTGATCAATGAAAAGCCATTTGGAGAGCTGTTGCTTGATCCCCAAATTGGGACTGAAAGTACTAATTAATCACACAGATAACTTTAACAAATGACCTTCGAGGAATAAAGATGCCCAATTATGCAGTTCTCGTTTTGAACCGTAATTTGTAACATTGTTTGTTAAGAAATGACCAAAACTCATGGCTACATTTTTAAGATGCTTGAGCAACTACAACAGAACTACAAAACTAAGGTCAGCAATAACACATTGGACATTTTTTTCTTGAGGAGCGCATCTTTGAAATACAGCCAGCCAAGTGATGATCTTGAATCAGGGAGACGTTTACTCGTTTGCAGCTGAGGATAAGAAGTGGGCACACAGGTAAAGACACTGAAAGTTCCAACACTGGAGTTTCACAGCATCCCCCTCAACCCACCAGACAGTCCAAAAAAACCCCCCTCTGTTTTGGCATATGGGGATCCATCAGCTAAGATACCAGCAATTAAGTAATTAACAATCAGCATTTGTTTAAGTGTTTCATTGTTTGCCAGCCTTTTTTTTTTTCCAGAGTGGGGCTGGATCAAAATTTGGCAACAGCATACACAGAAGCATCAGCTTGGGCTCAGGTACAAAAGTGAGGGGCATACGTGATACAAGTTTTATATGTTGGGGCTGTGAAATGGTCTTCTGTCAATTTGTGATGCCTAAGTATAATGGACATGTACTAATCTCAGTCTAACATTGCCAACAGAAGGAATTCTTTCAACGGAACTCTTAAAAATCATGTGCATTTTTACATGTACTTAAGATATATTAATCAAACTACTTATGAGGAAAATGATTAACAGTGTCTAAATGCAGATTAATTTATTGGTGTTTGAAAATTTGAAAACAACAGCCCCAACATAAATCTAAAAATACAGTACAAATGCATTTTATTCATGCTTACCATAGTCATATCCATCGCGGAAATTGCCGTCATACCTACTGTGACCCCTGAAAATGAGATATGAATTAATATTAATGCATTATATTAATACTTTCACTATAAACTGAGTCAGAAAGTGCTAACTGTGAGTTCATGAAGATTCTTACCTATTCTCTCTGTAGTTGGTTGTGAATCCTCCTCCTCCTCCTGATCCAGTCCTGTACTGGTTGCCACCAAATCTGTCTCCAAAACTCCTCTCCCCCCCATAGGACCGGTCACAGCCCCTGTCGTTGTAGTTTCTTTCGTTGCTGTATCCACCTTTTAAGAGAATGAAATAATGACCACATGAGAAATGTGGAAGAATTAAAATCATGTAGGAAAATTCTTGCTCAAAAATGAAAACAACTAGTTTTCACCTCTGGAGAAACCTCGCCCACCTCTCCCCCTTGGTGCACCAAATCTCCCGCGCTGGTTTGACTGGAAACTTCCTCTGGAACGTCCACCCTTCCCTGCTTCATCTACACGAATAGCCCGACCATCTAGAGACTGCAACACAAAGGCAATTATAATCAATATACTTAAAAAGTGTATAAACACAAAACCATAAACGTGTTTAACATAAAATAAACCAAATATGACCAAAAAACTAAAACTTGTGCTTGTTAGCATAAAAAACTTAAATTATCTTAATATGAACAAAACTATAAAAAGTTTCTAAAATGATTCTACTGCAGTCGGTAATCCTGCATTTTTAGTCAGCATTACCTTGCCGTTCATTGCCGTCATCGCATCTTTCGCATCATCTGGATTTGTGAACTTCACAAAGCCGAAACCACGAGATTTTCCCGTCTCTTTGTCTCTGATCACATCCACTAATGGGAGAACGTAAAGCAAATTAAAACCCAAATATTCAAATAAACGATTATCACGACTTTAAGCAGGTATAGCGATAATAAGAATGTGTTAACAGAAAAAAACTAAATTCAGGATCTAACGTTACCTTTTTCGATGGTTCCGTATTTACCGAAGGCCGCGGCCAGAGACTCCTCGTTGGTCTCGAAGCTCAGTCCTCCGATGAATAATTTACCCTCGTCCGACATCTTAAGTGTAGCTAAATAACAAAAAACAACGCATTTCTTTTAAGTTTACAAAATTAATAACATTTAAAAAAAACACCGAGCATTTGAGCCACCTTGCTTGATAAGCGACTGCAAACGCGGTCAGCTCGCGCAGTACCGTTACGAAAGTAGGTCACCGATCCCCGCTATGTAAGATGGCCGTAATTACATGCGCACCGCGTGCTTTCCGTCAGTGTTAAACATAATCAATGCTTTATTACTATTTCTTTATTAGAATAGCTAAATAATAAGAAGTGCCGCCATTAAAGGATGCACCTCTGGCTAGGCCCCAGGCGCTTCAACGTGGTGCCGCTAGTTAGCGGATTAGCTATTAGGAATTTTCTTGTCAGCGCCATTTTGTAGCATCGAGGCCATGGCCCTCACTTTTGTTTTTCTGGCCGACTTCATGTGCCCCATATGCCCTATTTTATGTGTTACATAATTGTTCTAATAAATTATTACAAACAGATTTTCAATAAACGTATTATGCACGCCTTCCTCCCCAACAGCAACACAATGCGAACATTTTCAGCGCCGTCTTTCGCTTTCTGCTTTGTCGTTGCATCGCTATTAAATAAGCTAACGGTGTTGTTAACCCAGATTTTTTTGTTAAAGCCGCTCTGAATAACTTTAATCAGGCCAACAGCGGTCATATTGGTAGAACTTGGTAAATAAAAACATAAATAGACATGCATAATTCATTGTGAAAGCTTGCAGCAATTTGTGAAAAATGGCTCTTACCTTTTCGTTGCTGCGTATCTCTCAGAAGAGGACCGGGGATGCAGGTCGAATGAGAAGGAGGGAACGCGCTCTAGTCTTTTACTCATTTGCGCGATGAGGTCTTCTTCTCTCCGTTGACTACTGTATCACCAAGAACCATACCGCCACCTGCTGTATCCACCGGTATTACATCATGTTTATGGCTTCTGTAAACACCTAAACGTGACTCTATGGCCTCTTACCAAAGTAGTAAATTTCTTGGTTAATTCTTGAAATGAACTGCGGAAAAATCTCTCGGATAAACTGAAGAAAAAAATAAAGAAAAATGTGCACTTCTGCAAAGTAAAAATGTGTAGATGTGCAGTACCCAGAAGTCATACTTAGTTGATTTAAAAATCCAACAAACAAATAAACTAAACCATTAAACAGTTGTTGGGAGATGGGCTTCTTCATGTCACTGGGAACAGCCAAGATGTATTTGAGACAAAGACGAGCAGCGACCATTTAACTATGAAGAGAGCACTTTGTTCTTGAGACAAAGGCAGAAGTGATATGAATCTTTGTGCACATTAACATTGGATATATATGGGAGGTCAATGACCTGCTTGTAGGTTATTTAAAATTTTAGTCAGTTCTCTGTAAGCAGGTTGAACAATGCAGACTAAGAGACATCATATAGCCTTCCTCCTTCATAATAATACTTGTCAGCAAACACTCCATCTCAGATGCAAGGTGCCAAATACTTGTCAATATTTATCACATTTGAAACATGACTGACACACATATTTGCTCAGATTATTCAATTTTTTCCTTTATTCTTTGCATATTTTTTTCTT
>JAUZTA010000005.1:9450257-9465785 GCA_034780835.1 Ctenochaetus striatus | reverse complement strand
GTCTTTAGATTGATTGATTGACTTTATTGTCCACCTTAGTTGACATTTGTCTTTGGCCTTTCAAATATATTTAAAATACAAACATAACGGAGTGCATTATTAGAACATTTTAACATACAACATTCAGATATATACAGGCAATAACACACTACATACCAGTAAAACATACCACATACTGTCCAAGACTGTCCAACATACTGGACAGTCGTGCAAACGGGCAGGTAAGGTTAGATTATATAGAGAACACTTTTTCAGTAGTTAGGTCTCCCCTAGTGCTGTAATTCTGCACTCAATGCCTGTTTGAAAGACTTCTTATATATGTTCCTACTCGTCTGCCAGAATGGAAGACCAGAGGGAGCAACTCATACTCTGAGTTCAGTGGGTGTGAAGCATCTAGAGGTGTTTATTTGGCCATCCTTATACTGCACTGTCAAATATGTCGCAGAGCTGTATTTGTGACTTGCCAGTCACTTTCTCTGCAGTACTGACAATTTTGGGAAACTTTTGAATATAAAGACACTTTATATAATGTAGAACTTTCTTAACTAACACATGCAGTAAAGATGACATAATGTGAACTGCTATACCCCTTAACTAAAGTATATTACCTGCCAGGCAGAGCTTTCAAAAAGCTCCGTCTGCCACCCAAACAGCTGACTGCTTTATAAGTCCAGCTGCTACTTTTTTTACATATATATTTTAAGTCCGTTGCAAACAATGCAAACTCAAAATAAAACAGTCGGTATTCTTGAAAATGTCTAATTGTCAATAAAGAAAGAAACAACGGACAATAAACGATGGGGAAAGATTCCCAAGCACAAAATTTCTCAGTCAAAAAGAGATATAGGAAGTACAGATATGCAGTGTATGGTGAGTACTACTGTACTGTGTTTTTGTGATCATTAAAACATTAATATGTAGAGACATTTTCAACTTCTGCAATTTATAGAGAAAGACAAGTTTTAAACGATAATGGTTGTTTAAAGTTTTGTTTTTTTCTGATGTTTTTTTCCCCCATTACAGAATTATCCAGCAGCTAGTAAATGGAATCATAGCACCTACAGCCATGCCTAACATTGGAATGGGACCATGGTAAGTTGAATAAAAGGTGGTGCATGTTTGCTTATTTTACATCACCTAGTAAAAAGCTGCTTCACTGTATTAATTCTTGCTAATTTTTTGTTGGCTACCTTCTGGTCTTTCAGGGGAATGCTACATTCCAATCCAATGGACTATGCCTGGGGTGCCAATGGTCTTGATGCAATAATTACACAGGTATGAATGAGAGTAAAACCTCATATCAGTAAGACAGCTGTGTTGTTTCAAGAACCTTTTCAGCAGAGCCAGGGAATTGTGCTTTTCAGAATATCATAGTTATTAATAAATGATATATTTGAATGTTGAATATATTTGATAGCAATATAATGATACCAGGCTCTTTGTGACTCGTAGTTATTGAACCAGTTTGAAAACACGGGTCCCCCTCCTGCAGACAGAGAAAGAATAAAAAGTTTACCTACCATCTCCATTACAGAGGAACATGTGGGTAAGTCCATATCCGTCTCACAGACTTGCACATATAGTTACTCACTCATCTTGTCACCAATTCCGCACCAGAGGGAACAGCTGTTTTTCATTGTGTTTTTTAGTGTTTTGCTTTGTACTGGCTTGATACAGACACTGAAACCTTCTGGGCACAACTCATACAAAACTGTTGGCAGAGGCCTTTAAGCCAATTCAGTAACAGCATTTTCTTTTTAAGTACAGAAAGCAGAAAATCATCACCCCCTGAATTGTAATGAACTATATTTTCCTTTTGATTTTTATTTTTATCTTTACAGAATATCATAGAGAGATTTTCACTTCTATTTCATTTTTTAATTATGCTGTTGTTATGCAACAGCATAATTTAAAAAAGAAAGAAGTGAGTGGAGAAGTGAAGTTTTTGAGTATAACCTCGAACCTTACACTGCGCAAAACTCAAATAAACAGAAAGAATGAATGTGAACACAATATCCTGTGCAGCTGACACATGTGACGGTGGGTCCCTCACACACAGAAAAACAGTCAAGATGCTGCCTTGTGTTTGTGCAGGTGCTGGTTTAGAGTGTCCCGTTTGCAAAGAGGACTACAGCGTCGAGGAGAGTGTTAGACAACTGCCATGCAATCATTTGTTTCATAATGACTGTATAGTACCATGGCTGGAACAGGTACGTGTGTCTATCAGGGATAACTCTAGTATCATATAAATATATGTTCATATATGGTGTTATTTATGTTTTGCGACATTCCTATGGTGCTTCTCTCAGCTTTGTTGCTAGAAATGACAGATAATCAGCTAATTGGCTGCTTTATTTTCTCTGAAATTGTTATGATTACTTCATGGGACATTTAAAGACCACAATTGGCCAACCCTTTCTAAGTAGTTCTGTGACTTTATTAGTTTACTAAAAACGCTTGTTTTTCCATGTTTCCGACAGCATGATACGTGTCCTGTGTGCAGGAAGAGTCTTAGTGGACAGAACACAGCCACAGACCCACCAGGGTTATCAGGAATGAACTTCTCTCCCTCCTCTTCATCTTCTTCCTCTCCCAGTTCACCTAGCAATGAGAATGCTGCCAGCAACTCATAGATTTTTACTTTCACCGCCAACTCACTTCCGAAAAACCTCACAACATTCGTCGAAGAGGATGCAATGACTCCTCTCCACAGCTGAGACCAAGACAGTCGTCTCTCTCGATTCAAGGGGACGATATGAGCCGAGGCAAACTCTGAATCTGTTGCAGACTGTTAGTCATCATTCCTCCCCCTGTGCTGAACGGACGCTGGGTCCAGCTCCTGCTGCTATCGTCGCTGAGTATTTAAGGAGGTGGAACTGGGTGGTGTTGAAGGAGGATCCAGAAACGCTGTTAATAGTGATGATAAGATTGAGATTTTAACCAGAACCGGAGCGGAGTTTGAGTCAGAGTGGACTGCTTTTTGATGGAGACTTGTCTTTGCCACGAGGCTTGGACACATTTTATATTTAAAAGACAAAAAATGCTTTTTTAAAACCCATTTCCTGTGGTGGTGCAGAGTACATAGATGTGTAGATAGAGAATTCATTTGCAACTGTTGGCCACTGTACAGCTAATGGATCAAACTAAAACCTTGTGGAAAGGAAACTGGGTGTATGCATCAGATTTTAATTTATTTGCACCTTTTTTTATTTTGCACAAAATTCTGTATCATGTTGAGAATGTGAATTTGGGTAAACTACTGAAAAAAATATTTTTCACATTTTTGCAGGACTTGTTTTCCTTTGTTTTTATTAGATTCTCTTTTAATTAGACTTCAATCCAGTGTACTTGGTTTGGTTGTCTTGCCAAGGTAAAGATCCTTGCAGCTTCAGCAGTGGACAGTTTTTTTTTTATTCTTAAAGTAAAAATAAAATCACAAACCTACGTATATTGAACCTCGCCCAAGACACTGGTTGAGCCATGTAAAAGGAGAAAAGACACATAAAAACAGGCATGGGATCATCTTACCTCTATGAAACTGACCAAATGTGTTTCACAAAACAAGTGTTTATTATTTTATTCACAGATTTTTCGTACAGTTTTAATAAAATGCTAAAACAAATACACTTGGACTTTTCTCCTGATAATGTGCAGTATTAAAATGCTATTCTCCAAATACTGTTTCATTTTTCGCATCTGATATTGCTCTTTTATTGATCAAACTGCCATTGTTTTTTCTTACAAAGACCTCCAATTTTGTAATCTGTTCTTATCCAGATGAGAGGAAGGAAGGAAACTACTAAAATTCTTTGTTGCCTGCTTTCGAGGTTTATTTTGCTTAAATGTCAACAGAGTGTGAAAACGTGTTAACAGTCTTTTTACAAATTGACCTGAGGATAATACTAAATATTTGATGACAGGTAGCTTTGTGTACTTCTCAAAGCCTTTTAATAATCATGTTGTACAATGATGCTTAGAAAATCACCAAATTTCCTCTTTTTAACAATAACAAAAATCAATGCTTTTAACAGGATTAGCCCCATGTGGCAGTTTTTCGTGTTAAATATCCATCAAAATTCAATTCTAGTAGATTTATTGTGGCTTTTTTAACACTGCTAAACAGACAGAGACTTCTTTAATGTCAAAGTGAATGCAGATATCCATGTAGTTATCTAAATTATTAACATACATAATATTAAATACCATAATTAATGTTATTGTTCACACCTGCCTTTTCTGCTTTGACTGAGCCAAATTTTATAATGTGGAAAGAGTGCTGAATGATGACAAACAGGTTTCATCAACTATACTATAAATACACGTGTCTCTGAAAAATCCAGTCTTTGATGAGTAGCATCAAGGCTAAACCTTCAAGTCAAGCACTTCTGTGAGAGGCACAAGTGAGGAGACAGATACACAAAACAACTAATGCTAAAAATAACAGTTCTTTGCATTCAAAATTTGGCCTCAGGCACTGATGACGCTGATAAAGCCCAACATGAATGTTGATAAAATTAATTCTTAAGTACTTCCATGAACTGGGCAGAGTGCCAGTCCTGCATTTAGGTGGAAACATACGTGTTCGCAAGGCATTCAGAACAAGTCCAAGAATTTTTTTAGAAATAATCAAGAAGCAGGTGGTGGCTGAATCATCATACCAGCAACCTGTGAAGTTTTCATATTCAAATAAAAAAAAGAATAACAAATTAAATTCATATCCCTAATGGTCCCAAAGTTGCTGTGCTGCAAAATATGAAAAGCTGTTAGGATGGTTTTCATGGCTTATTTGCATGACCCTTAGAGAACAGAGGCTCTGGCTGAAAAATTTTAGGTTAATTTGTTGGGAAACTGTATGAAAAGGGTGTGGAATAAGTGAATTTTCCTCTCATTTGCATTTGCTGCTTCAGGAACTTTGTGTGCCTTTTGCTCCGCAAAATCCTCACTTAATGTCCTCTGTGTGGGTTAGCATTTGTCATTTTGATTAATGGGTGTACCCTTTTGGCTCCTGTATAGTACTACTGTGACATATTTTAGGACCATTCATACCACCACTACTTGTCTTCTTGTACTTGTGCTGTTTTGCCATTTCGAGTGAATCACTTTGTTTATTAGGTCTCTTTTTTTCTTTCGCTGGAAACTACCTGAGAGTGTCAGCGATGCAGCTGCATCATCCTGCCGGGAAATTAAACTGAACCTCGGTGCAGCTGTGTGGTTTTGACTAATGATGTGGAGGGAGGATGGCAGAGAGATGAGGAGAAAGAAGAGAGAAAGACGCTCATGAATTCCCAGAACTTGAGTCAAAAGGTAGTAAATTTGTAACAACTAGATTTAATACAACCTTGAGGTTGATTTTTCTTTGATTTTTTTCAGCAAACCTTACTTTGTAGCTCTGATTATATGTAATTTCAGCAACTGGCACCCGTTACATGGTCATAGTGCTATTGTTACATAAACCCTATGTGAGTGTTTCTACTTAAAACCAAGCTTAATCTTTTACACGTAACCAAAATTAGACTCAACCAAAACTAGATCAAAGAAAATAGGCTAGCTACTTTATCTCAAGTGACAAAGCACTCGATTATTGTGGCCCACATCCACAGAGTGTGGGGATAATGCTCTGCAGCTGTAGCTTTAAACGTAGGCACAAACATGCATTCACACATTCTTATATGCTATTCCTTCTGACAAATAGCAATAGAAATGATTCATAACTGCTCCACGACATGCTGTTTTATGCTTGTATCATGCATGTAAACCAGAACGACAAATATTCCATCCGTGATGCTGAAGCTGCATCAGAGCCTCCTTCATCAGCATGTGAGCTACATCAACACCTCTGCTGTCACAGGTAGCATCCGCATGGATTATGCATAAGCTGTCTCTGCCTATGAATGTTAAAACATTTTGGGCTGTCAGCTGTTAAACAAGGATGTGAATAGTTAATTGATGACTCCTCAGTGCTTTTTTTTGGTGTGTTTTCCAGGCTCACACATTTTAAAAATAGGGCCCAGAAACGCACAGCATCATAGCAGTATAATTTTGTTGCTTGAGTCTGTAATGTCTGTGCACACAGCTCACATTTTTACTCCTCTCATCCTTTCCCCTAAACCAACATGTCCTGACTCTATGAGACATAACGCACAATTTGCTTTGACACAAAAATGAACCTTGGAAGAACTGGAAGATGTAATATATTTCCCCTCGGGTGCATGAACCCAACCGCACGCACGCAAAGGATCAGGCACTTGAAGGTTACTTGTGTGACAATTAGCAAACCTTTTTGTTCATGACATGGACCAACAGAATAGACCTGTTCCTTTTTCTATTTTTTTTTCTGCCTTTCACAAAGTTGGACAGTTGTATGGTGTCCAAATCACATAAATATTGATTATTTGTATAGCATTTCCTGTACCTCCCCTCTATGGCCGCTAGGGCGCGCTAAACACCAAATATGAGTGACACCAATTCCGAGTAGTTGTCATTGAAAACACCTTCTAAAACACATGACATCATTTGAGTGTTCATTAACACGTGGCAAATTAAACTTTTGTCATGAGTACATACCGTTATCACAACGTGTTAAGCATCGATTTCCGTGTGATTATTTGGATTGAGCCACTCGATGCGATTCAAAGCTTCAGGTCATGACCGAGAGGCCTCAGCTGGAGGCACCTTGAGAAGAATTAGGAGCTGCATAAGCTAATAGTTTAATGATATTTGACGCTGTCAGGGGGCTCAATTAGTCTGATGTTTGAGCATCTTAGACACAATGACTGGTGAAAGTAAAAGCGCACTAGTTTGCAAAGAAGTCACGTCCACCCCTCCCTCTGTCCCTCTCCTTTCTCTCTCCCTCTCTCTTCTTCTTCTCTCCTTCTCCCCTCTATCTCTGATTGGTTTTCTCCAAAGATAATTGGAAGCAAAATTTGATATGCTCAATGTCATGGACAGGACTGAGGTTTCACCGGCGTCTGCTGCCACCATGAAAAAGAAGGCGGTGGGCGGCAGTGGATGCAGCCACATCAGCGCTCCCAAGGCTGCCGCGTCCAAATGCACACGAAGCAACAGCAGCGGCCAGAACTGTCTGGACTCCGGTTCTCCCGGCACACCGAGCGGTAAGCAGCCCGGTGCGGCCAGCAACGTCGTGATGGACGAGACGGAGGATGGAGAAGAGGAGTCCAAGTTTCAGCATCCGCGATTGCGCCGAGCCGGGGGGAGCGGCAGCGGCGGAGGTGGAGGAGGCGGCAGTATCAGGATGAAGAACTTTACGCCAGGAGGGGGAGCCGCGTCCTCGAGTTCCAGGAGAAACTCCAGTAAGGAGCCCTACCACACGCAAACAGAGGACGCTACCGCCGCTCAACGGCCCACTGCTGCCTCCAGAACTACCGAGACCCAGACACCCAGTCCGGGCGATGCTGCCCAGCGCAGCGAGACCAGCAGAGCATCTAGGGCGGAGGCGTCGGAATCAGTGGTCGCGGTAGAGGTTTTAAACGCGACAGCGGGTGATGGTTGCAACAGTGTCGCTCCAATTTCCAGTATGAAATGCAACAAAAACG
Source organism: Ctenochaetus striatus (assembly GCA_034780835.1). Lineage (NCBI taxonomy): Eukaryota > Metazoa > Chordata > Actinopteri > Acanthuriformes > Acanthuridae > Ctenochaetus > Ctenochaetus striatus. The sequence continues at coordinate 9,458,232 of JAUZTA010000005.1, read as the reverse complement.
GAGAATGCAGGAGGGACTCGGGTACCGGGAGCCTGCGCTCAATCATCTCCAAGCAGGAGAAGCAGACAGGAGGGTCGGGGAGGGCCGAGGAAGGAGGGAGCGCCAAGCGAGGAGCCTGTAACTCGACCACCGCCAGCATGGACGGCTCGATCACACCAGGCGGGTCCCTGGCTGGGGGGCACGGAGGAGAGAGCGCAAACCCCGGCTCTACCCCGGTGTCCAGCGGTGTAACCGAGAAAAAGGACTCCAAGGTGTCCTTCTCCAACGCACCAAGCCGGAAAGCCTCGTCTTCGCTGCACGGCCCGGCTCAGACTCAAACCCAGCAGCCCAGGAACTCTGTCACTTTCCAGAAGCCGGAGGATGGACCGCCAATTGTGCCCGCCGAGGATGCGGAGCCTCGGGGAAGCCAAGCCAGCTTCATGCAGCGGCAGTTTAGTAGTATGCTGCAGCCCGGAGTTAATAAATTCTCCTTACGCATGTATGGTAGTCAAAAAGCAGTAGAGAGAGAGCAGGAGAGGGTAAAATCAGCTGGAAATTGGATTATCCATCCCTACAGCGATTTCAGGTAAGAGCTGGGGCTGCCATTGGTCGCACGTTGAAAGTCATGAGGGGCCCGTATGGGTCCTCATTGTCATCTACAACTCACTTTATAGTGAGTTACCACTGCGACTCCATGGGAACACATGCATGGTTATTATTCAAGGCTACAGGCTAATTTGTCATTTCAATCCAATAACTGAATCTGTAGAAAAAATGAATCGGTGCATTGCAACGTGCTGCCATTAATCCCCCCAAACAACCTGTTGTCAGGCAAATGGACTTGAGCAAAGAGTGTCCTTTCAAGGTTGTAAACAAATCCTATTCTAGCCTGCTTGTATACAGTAGCATGTCTGGGATGCTCAACAAGCCCGGCCTGCTAACACAGTGCGCGCACGTTCAACAAAGAGAACATCGCTCTGGCGCTAATTTGGGCTCATTAAAATGCCATTAATGTCAAAGATCCGGATAGCCACGGTAGTATAAGCTATCCTCTGCGACACGAGCCGTGCCGACAGGATTTAGGCTACGTGTGTGTGTATGTGTGTGTGTGTGTGTGTGTGTGTGTATGTGTGTGTGTATGCGATGCACTCAGTAATGGAATGTCACCTTGAGCCAAGTGTGCGAAAACCTCAAGCATGCTCACTGGAGACATATCCGCCTGTGACTCCCCGGATCCTTCATTTTAATGACGGATGCGCTCTGTTTACCGGGGCTCAAGCACCGATAACCCGGCTGGACACACAGCAGCTATTTTGTCAAACAAATATTTAGGGGAAATCTAAAGCCAAGGAGGCTCCTCGTGACTCTGACTCAGTGAATTAGCCTGTAAAGCTCCTCTTTTTTTTCCCACCCCCCCGACATGTACCAGTTGCTGGATTGCATTCGGGTCAGAAAATCAGTACGGTCGGTCTGCTCTCCGTGCTGCCTGCTTTCAGCACCTCAAGGAAGCGGACAGCTCCCGTCGGCTCGCGCTTCTTTTTCCAGCGCTTCCTTCAAACCCCCTCCCCTTCTCAGCGCCATTCATGTTTGGCCCATTTGTATCACATAACGCCGAGTCAGTCGGCCACTAAAGGCTAAACTTGAGACATGTTTTCAACAGCAGAGATGTAATTTGACCACACTCCACTTTGGAGACTTTTTATGCGGCCGGCAAAAACTCCCGCATGGTGAGAAGCTATGCTAATTAGCTTATGCTAATGAATGCAAAGTTAAAGCAGCAAAGTTCAAGCCGTTGTAAGCCAGCCAGGTGGCTATTGTTGTTGCCGTGGAGTGGAGGAGTCAGAGCTTGTTGCATAAGTCGCAGTGTAATGACTCAGCGCTGCACCTGTCCTGCAGAGCCTCCCCTGACAGACTCAAAGCTCACTACTTTTACTCTGTCTGTCCCACTCAGTGTGCCACATCACTACTAGCGGCAAATAGCCAGACAGTCACCTTATTGGTATCCATGTTTACTCAAAGGTCGATAAGAGCTCGAAGTGCAGTCTGATAGAGAGAATCTAATATTTTATTAGAGTCCTGGAGATCCCACATCCTCTGAAACAGCTCAGGAATTTAGATTTTTATCAAATAAATACTTAAAGACTTTTATAATTTTATTAGGATTGCGTATAAACAGATTTTAATCTTCAACAGGAGATATTAAAAACAAACCAACTGTAAAACATGGCTACCTAGAATATGCATGCTGATATACCTGTGATTGGTGTTGAGAGTACTTAAGATGCAAACCTCTCCTTATACTGGATGAAACAAAGAAAAGACAAACCATAACAGATAACATTTGTGATGTATAAAATGTGATGTTTTCTATAAAATATTTAATATTTCATTGTTGAGCAATACTTTCTGTTTTTTGTCACATTCATCAAATGTGCAAACTCGTTTTCTTTTTTGCAAATGGCTTTAACACTTTATACACATGGGAATTTAATGTTAGAAGAAACAAAAAAAAAGTATTTTAAATTCCAGTTCCTAGTGCTTTCTTTTACATAAAAGTGGGCCGAGTGTGAGTAAAGTCAACAAAACAGTAAGGTTAATCCTTGAACTTACTTAAACCTTGAAAGTGCAGCCTGAAGTGCACGCTCACTTTAGTCAGTCATAGCCTATAAAACTACCATCAAATAAAAAAACGTATCAATCCATATTCTAAAAACATACATTTGACTCCTTGAACATAGACAATCATGAGATCGATTTTCTTTTACTGTAAGTGCATGGAAAAATGCTTATGACTAATTATTGGAGTATGTGAATCTCAAAGTTCAGCAGAATGTATCCCTAATGGCTTTCTGCATGTTCAGCCAGGCAGAGTGTAGCTCCTGCACTTGGTTTACACTTTTCCATCTTGAGTTAGGAAGTCTCTTGTGTCTGTCAGCTTCCTCCCTTTTCTCATCTGACTCTATTTTTGCCCCCTCCCTCCCTTACTCCCTCCCCTCTCCTTTACCCCTGATAACACACTGTCATGTGCACACCACAACTAAACACATGCCTGCTAGGTTCTACTGGGATTTCACAATGCTGCTGTTTATGGTGGGCAACCTGATCATCATCCCCGTGGGCATCACCTTCTTCAAGGACGAGACCACTACGCCCTGGATCATCTTCAACGTGGTCTCCGACACCTTCTTCCTTATGGACCTGGTGCTCAACTTTCGCACCGGAATCATCATTGAGGACAACTCAGACATCATTTTGGACCCTAAGACCATTAAGAAGAAGTACCTAAAAACATGGTTTATTGTTGACTTTATCTCCTCCATCCCAGTGGATTACATATTCCTCATAGTGGAGAAAGGGATCGACTCTGAGGTGTACAAGACCGCTCGGGCCCTGAGGATCGTCCGCTTCACCAAGATCCTAAGTCTTCTGAGGCTGCTGAGGCTCTCCAGATTAATACGCTACATCCACCAATGGGAAGAGGTAAGAGTGTGATCGGGCCTCTGTAAATATTATATGAACGCTAATCACACAAGTCACAGCCACGAGAAGAAATACCCAATCTAGTCTGTGATAAAAGGTCACTGATTTGCCTCCAATATGTTGCTTTTGGCTCGTGATCAAACCAACAATCTGCCTCTCTGTCTGCTCCGGGCAGCCTGCTCTCCTCCGCATGGAGACTCGATGTTAATGTTCTCACCTGCCACCTGGTGAGAGATGTCTAATGTCGGGAGCGTGTTTGAGCTTTAACAAACTTTGTTTTCTAATTACTGTTATTGTCAACTCCCCCACCCCATCCCTCTGTCTCCCTGTCTGACCTGCCAGTCCCACAGGTGGCATCAGGCTGTCTCATAAGCAGCCTATTAACAGGGCTAACACAGTTAATCAATTAAGATGCCAGAAGAGGAGCAGTTGGGGTAGAGGGTGATGATAATATGCAGCACTAGGGGGCTGTTGACTGCGATTATATATGTAACTAATTGTCCATTGAAAAAGCATCAGAGGGGTTAGATAAGCAGACATCTCCTCAGAGGCCTGACTGGCACATTTTAGCTGAAAAAAAGGGTGAACTCCCTGCATCTTGTAGACTAAAGTCAAAGAATCCTCTCCTGCCCTGCATGCCCACTCAACTTTTATCAACTCAGTTAGGGATGCACCAGTTAGGTGGGGGTACAGCTCCAACTCTCCTTGGACTCCTCGTATGAAGGAGAGCGACCTGGGAGACAGAAGGTCCGACGATGTCATAAGATTACGCGACTTTTCCTTCATGCCAGTATTGGCAGCTTGGCGTTGGCATTTTGCAGGGGTGAGCAGCGCAGTGGGGCTTGGCTGCTAACTTGACCTTTGGATAATTGGATTTCTGAAGATATGATGTGATGTGCATACATAGTCACTCACAAAGTAGTGCGTGATGAGAAGTGATACTTGGCAGGCATAAAGAATGAGAGCTGAGATGTGAGGGACACTGACACAAGAAATGCGCAGTTTCAAATCATCTGGTGTAGTTTATTTTGAAAATCCAAGAATCTGAACTCTGAGGTCCTTTTGGTTCCTGTAGGTTCCTTGGAGCTGTCCATGGTGCTGAACTGTGACAACTGTATTCAGTAGAGTTCCTCTAATCTTTCCTCAATGAAAAATATATGACAAATGAATTTATTTTGTCAGCTGCTGATTGATAAAAAACTGTGAAAAATTCACAAAGGTTAAAGCAGAATTTAGAGAGGATCAGCACATGTGGTTCATGTCCAGTCTTTTCCGAATCATCATCATCATCATCATCATCATCACACCAATCAGGGAGTATCTCTTCTCCCTTAGTTGCACTGAGTAAGTAACGCAGGACCCATTTTTCATGTCTTCATTATAGACTTTATTAGACCTTTCTACATGTTTTTACAATGAAAATTGTTATTATGTCTACAGACCTAGATTATGAAAACATTGTGTTTCCATTAAAACAATAATAATAACACTGGTATTAATAAGAAACATTTCAGACAGTTGATAAAGGATTAGCCTAAGCGACTGTCCAACAACTCAAAATGATTGATGTGTGAGACGCCATAGACTATCAGTTGTTAAGGATCATGATGGTCCCTGTCCATCATTCTGTGTGTTTGGATGTGTTTGTGTGTGTGTGTACATGTTGGCATGTCTGTGTTGTTAGTGTATCAGTGTGCCTGCAGGCATGCGTGAGTGTTTCGTGTGTGTGACTGGACTCTGTGCATGTTTGAGCCTCTGATTGATGTCATGTTTCTCGGTGTAACAAATGTCTTGCCTGCTCCTGCTGTGTTTGATTCGGGACTGATGGGAACCTGTCTCTCCTGTTCATTAATCAAACTAAAATCCAAAGGAAGACTGTGGAGCCAAGTGGGAAGCCTATTCTGCTATTTAGATATGAATCCACAATATTTGGTGTTTGATTCAGTTATAAGACCCATGTTTACTGAGCTTATTATTTCCACATCCAGCATATTTGTCTCAGTGCGTCTCAGACCAGTTTAAACTTCCTTTCTTGTCTTATTGTCTCATTCCAGATCTTCCATATGACCTATGACCTGGCCAGTGCGGTGATGCGGATCTTTAACCTGATTGGTATGATGCTGCTGCTGTGTCACTGGGACGGCTGCTTACAGTTCCTGGTTCCCATGCTGCAGGACTTCCCCTCAGACTGCTGGGTGTCCCTCAACAAGATGGAGGTAAGTGTCAGGGAATCATGTCTGTGCATACCAAGTCACAAATATCACTCAAAATCCTGGAACTGGATTTGCATCTTTTACTCTGAGTTGATTGGGAAAGATCAATCGGCGGTCACAGAATATTGATGAAAGTTTCTGACCCTTACCAGAAAATATTGGCTGAACGTCAATCAATATTTTGTGACCATGATAAACTAAAACAGGAAGCTTAGTGTTCATGTAAGGATATTGTTGTCATTGGAGGAAAGACTTAAATCCATTTCAAATAACTTTTTTGTATTTTAAAGATCAGGAAATGGGTTTATTTTCCTGTCAACTCATCTTTATTGCAACAAAAAGTAATCATTTGGGGAAAAAAAACCTTTCAAACTTCCTTTAAAAAAAAAAAAAATAGAAGAAACCTCAGGACGTGCAGCAGAGGAAGAGCCCCCTCCCAGAATGGACAGACATGCAAGAGATGTCTTATGTATGGAATGGACCAATCAATATTTGCAAATCATGATGGGAAAATAACAGTAAAACAATTTACATATTTAGGGTAATCTAAATGTATAATGTCGACCGGCAAACTTAGATAAATAAAGCCAACGTGCTGATTTTTTAGCATTTATGTTATTCACCTAGTTCACTGTCTTAGACCGGTGCGTTAAAATGCTGACATTGCATGTCCAGCAAGAAATACAAAGCACCACTGAGGGTGGTGGGAATAGTTTTACATAAAATATTGAAAAACAACAACAAACTATTAGTCAAATTATTTTTGGACCTGGCGCTGGTGCTCAATGTGAAGTCAGAGGAACCCCAAAATCATCAGAAGTTTTCCTCAGCGAAAAATGATGTCTGTTCGATGCTCTTTTGCAGTCCATTTAGTTCAATTCATGTTCCTCTCCACACATGAAGAAATCCCCTAAACACTCATGTCTGTTCATCAAAATTACGCATATTATTTTTTCTCTGACAAGAATCCCTTCACTTCCTTTTTTATTGACTAAGTGTAGCTCTACACCTTTATACTGCCATCACATGTAAATCCATGCACCCTCCCTGCCTCAATCTCTACTCACTCCTCTGCTCATCAGACACATGAAACTCATCAGCAGCTTCACTGTCTGACAAACTGTTCTGAAAAACTTTTGTGCCATAACTTTAAGCCATAAAAAAATGTCCTGTCAGCATCTGACAGTAATATTCATGTAACTTGGCAGGCTAATGTCAGCTGACATTATCTACACTGCAGATTTGTTTGGACGCAGCCGACGGATAAAACAAGAGATAAATGGATTTTCAGATCCTTTGGTTAAACATGAAAGCTCATCATTTCTCTTTTTCCAAGTTTGCAACTAAAAACAGAACACGGTGCTGTCATTGTTTGGAAAATAGTGAAACTCAGCTTGCAGAATATCCATCATAGCTCCATCTGGCCTCTCCTCTGATACCTCTTTGTTTTATCAAAACCCCACCCTGCAGCTTAACAGGACTGGGTCCTTAGTAATAATACTTATTAACCCAGGCTGTCTAAATCTTTGTTTGTTCAGAGGTCTTTGGCACACTGCATGCTGCTGTCGTGGATAAAAATGAGAGGTGCTTCAGGTTAGCAGCGATAGTTATATCTAATGTAATTTGAATCAATATGGTCCACTTTGAAAACAGTGCACTGTACTATTCGGGGAACCATTATCATCCTAAGTGATGGCTGTTGTGATTGTGCTATTACTGATTCAGGCGGAAAAGCCAGTATTTCTTTCCAGCAAATCAAGAAAATGACTCCTATCACTGTCCTCTGCAGTAGCATTCAGCCGGTGTGCCAGACAACAACCAAAGGATACCAATGAAGGAGCTGTGAAAAAGACAGATTTAAGCACACCTCTAGCTCCATCCGTGCCTCCTCCTCGGCTTGGTGGGGTGATGACAGGAAAGATAAAAGGGGAAAAACAGAGGGAAGGTGGGGGAATATGGCCAGGCAGCTGGGCTCTTTGTTGCCACAGCTCTCTCAGAGATAAAAGCTGGTTGTTTATAGGTCTGTCTGTCAGCTCAGCCTTTTACTGAGGGGAGACCACACTAACCCAGACATAAGGCACAGGTCCAAATGGGGTTTTAAACAGATTGGGTCCTGCTCCTCGACATAGTCAGAGCCTGCCATGACTACTTGTAAATTTCGGATTTGAAATATTTGCTGGATGAATGCTCTGACCCTTATTTTTATTGGTGTACAAGAGTAATTTCAGATTAAACGAGCTAATGTGGTGCTGAGAATAAATGCCTTCTCTTTTATATTAGTGAAAGGGAAGGAATTCCCCTTT
>JAUZTA010000005.1:9408218-9423218 GCA_034780835.1 Ctenochaetus striatus | reverse complement strand
CCCTTTATCTTCAGCCCTTGAGGGGGTTTGTTTGCTTTGTTGCACTTGACAAAAAGAGAGATTTTCCTCTGGCTGATCAATGCAATCTTTATCCAAGGACACATGGCCCATAAATCACACGACCCCAACCAAACTGTAATTAAGTCCCCTATTCAATGGCACACTTACTGCACGCATACATCAAAAGACAGGAAATGGCGAAGACATTTTTTTTCCTCCATGTTTCAGCTGTCAGGTCATACAAGAATTTGTAATTTGCACAATATCACAACCTCTGCTAATGTATAGATAGAAAAAATAGATAACAACATTTTTTAACCACTTCACTTATAAATATTTCTGTATGCAGCACTCAGTACAGTGTATATGCTTTTAAAATATATTTTTATAAGATTATGGCCACTTTTTAATGAAAAGTATGTTATTGAGTTAATAATGAAAAAAAAAAATAAAAAGTTTAAAAATCTTACACCATACATTTACACAATCCATTATCAACTATTTTCTTGAAGTGAACATGAATTCAAACTTGTGACGCAGAACTTTACTGGCAAACTTACCACTAAAGTGAAGATTTAACAATATTTCTTATCAAGTACTGAATGTCTGCTTACAGCAACAAATTAAGTAATGAGGAGTGTGTCTCTTGGGCAAAGATGAAGGACGAGGAGGAGGAGAAGAAGTGAGGGCAACAGCAGTAACAAGGTTACAGCCCTCATGCAGTAAGCAGCTTACACACACAATGTTTTACATAAATTATGAAGTGTTTAAATGTGTTCAAAGTACAGTGATGATTCAGCAACTTTCCCTTCAGAACTTCACTTAATTTTTATGGCTTTATTAAGGCTTTAGTTATTAAATTTTCCCTTCTCTTGACAGAAAAATAGATGAAAAGGAGGCAGAGGCGAGAGGAGGAGCTGAAAGGTTGGCTGTGGGGTTCTCTGTGAGCAGCTGGCCTGAGCAGCTCTCCATGCATCTGCTCTGCTAAACACTTCCCATTACAGACGACCCAGAAACGTCCATGAACCCCCCCTGGCTAAAGAAACAGGAGAGGAGTAGAGAGGATGAAGTGAAAAGAAAAGCGATAATAGGACGGTGATGTGACGAACAGGAAATATGACTCATGGAAAAAAAAAAAAAAATCTTTATTTTCTCACCACACTTTGTTTTGTTAGCAAAACATTTAATCTCCCTGGGTCTTTAGGCTCTTTCAGCTGTGATTGTTTTTCGACAGGAAGCGAGGGCTCCCGTTCAATGATTTTACTCCATCATCCACTTCCACGGATAATATTTGCTCTGGGCCGCCAACTGAAGTGATGAGAGCCAGGACAATGCTTTGGCTTCTGAATCATCTCATCTGTTCTGCTCTGTCAAGGTCTGCACTCAGTGACACTGTGGCTATTCATCAGAGCAGACACACTCACGTTTTTACACACACACACACACACACACACACACGCACACACACACACGCACAGTGAAAGACAAAAATATCCTCCATCTGAGTGTGCTCCTAATCGCAAAGCTTTAATTAACTAATCAGACGTTTCAAATGCAACAGTGTGATGCTAAAGTTAACACACCATCCTAACTGGTGCATCATTACAGACTTTAACTGTTTAATTTAAGGATGCCCCGTGGTTATCATCGTGTGTTGTGCTGTGGAGTTATGTTTTTGATCTACAGGTGGCAGCGGCGTGCCAAGAAATGGAGCAATACCCTGAAAAAAAAGGCAGCGAATATGAAGACAGGTGGCGAGTACACAAAGATGTAAATGATGCAGGATCTTGAATGATCAGAAAACCGCTTTGCAAATGCTTTTTTTAAGGGGGAAGTATATTTAAAATATTTGTTAGATCTCAAAGACACACACATTAAATTTAGGTGGGAAACATTGAATTTAAATACTTTTTTATACATGAACAGTCTGTAATTCAGAAGATATGGTATTTGATTGTAATTTTAAAAAATTACAGTATTTTATCCTCTCAGTATTCTTATGAGAGGATAAATTCCTATTGTGCGGCATCACTTTGGCAAAACACAGATCAACGGTTGATGATCATCGATTATTTTGTTAAGTTCTGTTGTAAAACCTGGGGTCCAGCATTCATGTGGATGCCGCACTGACATGCACCATCTACCCAAACACTGACCCAGACTGAGTACATCCCCCGATGGCAATGGCCTCCCCAACAGGACATTATGCCCTAACACAACTGCAAAAAATATTTAGGAGTGACCCGTGGAACGTGACAAAGAGTTCAAGGCACTGACTCTGTTGGCCAACCAGCAATTTACCTTTGGCACAGACTTTATCCAAAATAATCATTTGATAATAGTGGGAAGAAGGTGAAATGCATCAACTGTTTTTTTTTACTGGCATGTGTGAAATCTGTTACCAGCTCAGGTGATGTAGGTGAGAGACGGCAGAAAGAAAGTGACAGAAAACGAAGGAAAAAACTCTCATATAACTGTTTGTTGCTGGGACCCCCGAACAGAGCCATTGAATCTGGCCTTGTAGGGCTTTTCACTACTTTGAGTGGTTTGTTGTGCTCTGTCATTGTGTTCGGCTATGTGACCATGATCACTAACACACTGTTGTGGGGTCATGCATTTTCCGGTGGAATCCAGCAACCTGCGCAGAAACATAATCTCTCATAGTGATTTTAAGTGGCCTTATAGGAGATTGATGACTGTGTGCTGAGGCATCTCAAGCAGGCCGTTGTTTCTGTGTGTGAGGGGGAGAAACAGCAGTGATGGTCTAATTGTCGGAGGGATAAAGAAACCCCACAGCATCCATCACCTTCACGCAGAGCACCCCTGGGTCCTAACAACACCCTCGACTCTCTGGCTCACCTGGGAACAAATAGACCTCAGCTATGACAAACAAATGCAGCAAAGACATACTGAAAAGCTCTGTGCTCAGCTTAGTGGCTAATGAGCCTGCACCGTGTGCCATATTGTCCTTTTTCTGTGTATTTGTCACCATGACGTGGTGAATTTGTCTTTATTTGTTTCAAGGAGGTTTTGTTTCTTTCAAAAACTGTAGGAGCTTTAAAGTCTAAAGGAACAGAAGTGAACCAGAGTTGAGACACATGCAAACTTCTATGTAGGATCAACAGAGGACGGATTCAATTTCAATTAAACGTTAGCTGAAAGTGGACGCTTTTGGGCATTACTTCTGCAATGACATTAAAATGTTGTTGATCTAATCGTATCCTTAATTTGATTTTCTCTTGTAGATAAATGTAATTTATTTCGTATTACCCATCCGATGCTTGCTATATTCAGGTTTGTATTCTATAAATCTTATTATGCATTGTTTCTTTAATTTGTATGTATGTTATCAATCACTGGCAAATTATTTTCTCGGGTATTTGTAACTGGACTCCCTTTTTGATTGAAAAAAAGTGGTTAAAGTATGAGAATGCTGTTTAAATGCCTGATACATTTCCTTAACTTGCTGATTGTGTTTATTAGTTAATCTCAATGCTTTATATGACTTGTGCACCTTTCAACCAGAAGTCCATAAGACAATATTCACTTGTTCACATGTAAATGTCCAATAATCGCATGTGCTTTGAATGTATGCAACTTTTTATGTTTTATTATACAGTTACTTCAACAGATTTGCTCAAATGATTCATAGATTGCACACTGAACCTGTAATTTTAAAAGGAGGATAATAATAATGTTTACCCGAGGAACTGTGACCTGCATCATCTACAAGGTGAGCAGAGTCACTTACAACTACAAAAAAAAGGTATAATCCAAGGTAATTATACACAGTGTGGATCAGGGGGTCTTGTAGGGGGAACAGAGTAAGGGGACAAATACAGTTTCTCTTGACCCATGACTGCCCCCTTGATATCAGAATAATTAACTAAAATTTGTGGGGAAAAATTTTATCAGGAAAATATGTAATTTAAAAAAAATTTTACCACCGCAGGACTTGTCAAACTATCCTCATCAAGTGATTCACTGCAAACAAATGTCAAGATAATTAAATGCCATTAATAATACATTAATGAAACTTGCCTTCATGCTAAGCTGATACATTTTTATACTGGCAGCATATAATAAGATCATAAGATATAAACCCATTATCAAATCAGTCAAATCATCCTGTGGGCATCATGGCTCTATGAACTGCAATGTCAGTGAGTCGGTCATCCGCTTCACTTTTTTGAACCAAGCAAAATATCTCAATAACTATCGGATAGATTTCTCATGAATGTAAAGCACAGAAAATTCATGGTTCCTGGAGGAAGAAGCTCAATTCCAATTCTCTTCTGATTTATCTTCTTGAACCATCACTAGCAAGAGAAGGAAAAAGTATTGATTTGGGATTTTATTGCATCACTTCTGCCTGCGATACATTATCAATACTCTGGTGCCAGATTTGGATACTTTAATTAAAACATATGGTCTGTCTAAACATCAGTCCTTGTTATTCTCATTATCATAATGTCTGACTGAATGATGATGTAAAACTAATCAGCATTTCAGTCAAACCAAAATGTGCTAAAACCCATAAACAAAGATCAGTTTCTTCTGCTGAGTTTATAATTTAAACCTGTGGCAAATATGTGCTTCTGCATTATGTACGTTCCCCATTATTCTTTTTTTTTTGTGGACTTTTCTCCCCTAATCTGATAGGGTTGGCATGGAAGCTCATTTCCTTTCGCCATCCTCTCTGTTTTCCATCAGACCACCGCTGCTATGACCAGAGACACAGACACGCACGAGCTCAGTGCGTGACCCAGTGCACGCTTATGTTCATTGTCTCTGCTGCCGCTAATTCCCCACCCCACCATGCTGGAGAGTCGGTGTTATCTAGGATGGCAGAATACCCAGGGCCTCTCCCTTCTCCTCCTCTTCTCAGATATCCCAGTATGGTCTATTTCTGTCCCTGCGTCTCTCTGCTTTCAGCAAAGTGCCACTGACGTCTCTCCCTGCACTAAACAGATGAGGGCTGTCAGTGATGGGTATTCAGCTGAAGATCTGAATTTAACTAATGCTTTTCTCTTTTTTTTTATTTCACTTGATTGTTTCCCACCTCAATCGCTTTTCTAGAAACAGAGCGGTAATAAGACAATGGATGTGTGATGATGAGTTTTCAAATTTGCTGTCCCTCTTTTCTCTAATTAAGAGTCATTACAATGATGAGATGTTATTTTTATGGACAAAAGCAATTAAGTAATGAGACATCAATGATTACTAAGAGTGAGGAGGGAAGAGGCAGTGATGGGGTGCACAAAGGGCAAAGGGGGATAAGAAGAGTGAAGGGAGCAGAAATGAAAAGAGGGGATTATTTACAAAAATTCGTCTCTGAAATTGCTGAGTCACTGGAAGCGTAAAAGCTGCAGTCCAGCTCTCTTTCTCCTTCTGTCTCTTCCTCACCCACAAGCCTCACACCAAGACACACAGCTTGTCCCCACCCCACCGCCACCGTCACCACCAAACACATACTTACGCACTCACACAACCCAAGAGAGCGATGGGTGCAGAGAGGAGGATGAGGCATATTGTTACTCGGCAGCTATCCTGTGGTATCGTTATTGGCTGCTTTCGTCATGCGTACTCGGAAAAAAAAACAGGCCAGATGACAGTAAACAAGAAAAATAAAGCATCCATTAATTTCAAACTACAGCAGAACGTTGGATGCTTCGCACTCAGATGACGTGTGTTTGACATCACACCCTGTTCTTAATGAATATTACATTATAAACAGGCATCACATTGTTGCAGGTTTCAGTATTCACCAGAAAAAGAAAACAGGTTGAAGATTTAAATGTCATTTTAATAGTCACATCCTGTGGTCCCAGATGGCATTTTGTGGATTTTTGACCACATATATCGTCACTTTGTCTCTACAACGTGCGCAGGATGCTGTGAAATCAGCGCTGATGGACATATCTCTCCCATATGTTGTGCTATAAAACCCCCAGACTCACATGCTCCATTTACTGAAAAGCAGAAAAGTGAGAAATTAGTGTGTGCAAATCAGTGATTGGCAAAGCTTGATAATCCAATCTATTACACTGCTCAGTGGGCAGAAAGCATTAATTTGATTGGTCAGGACGGGTTATATATATAGAATTACGTGTTGTGCAAGTTTACGCTTTACAAAAGCTGGCCCAAAGATCACTCTCACAGACTTAAATGAAATAGTTAATGTTTGTAGTTTAAGATTTTAAATATTAAGGACCACAGTTCTAAAAAATATGAACTACTTGGTAAAGGTGAAGGAATTTTACAGCTGTTGACATGAAGTCTTACACTTTTGTCAATGATTTCTTGTGATCATCTGTTCAGATCCTTTAACTTATTTTGCATGTAATTTCAAATTAAATGCCAATGTGGCTGACGTACAGACTTGTTTTTTCACATCTGGCATACAAAATTGCATGAAAATGGGAAATAATCTTCCAAGCCCGGTGGGAATAGAGGAATTTTAGCGTATTACTTCAAATGTCATTATTGCAATTGTTAAAGCTATAACACGGGACATTGGTTGTGCAGGTAGTGGAGATACTATAGGTCAAAGCTTTATCACTGGCAACAAACACTGTTGATATTATGAACACGCCACCAAGGTCGGTGAAATAAGCTCTCATCTGTTGGTATGAGATAGATAAAAAGTGAAAACATTTCTCAATTTAGTAATAAACACTTTCTGCATCTGGATGTTGGAACAAAGTCGGTATTGAATTCATGATTAGAAGCGAGTTAAATAAAAATGCGGAGGAGTCAGTTGACTCAATAAGCCTTTTTTTTAAGCAGACACTTTTAACTTGTGGGGTGGAAACCACATGTTGCTAATCACATTAACAATGGCTTTGTCTTATTGAACTGTCTCAACATGTCATGACAGTGAGCTGTCGTGAATAAAAAAAGACCCTAAAAACAGTGACATCAAAACTAAATTAGGCTTTTATTAATACCAGGATTTACACCTGCACTTTTCTTGTCATGACTTGTCAAAATGTCCTCTATGAGAAGTAAAAACATTACTATTGCTAAATTAAATTTACAACTGTAACTATAATGTATTGCTTTCGCTCGTACTTCATTAACTGTAATAGTAGTAGGAGTGAAAAGCACTGTGAAAGTAAACAATGGGCCTATGCAGTTTTAGGCTTATTGCAGAATGTCTCTGTAACCCCTCATTGTCTATTGAATTCTGTCCCAGTTTAGGCGACTTTGTTTCCTATTTGTCATTTCAACTGTTGTCTCTCCATCCTCCCCACTGAGACGTGCCTGTGCGAGACAGCCAGGAACATATGGGTCCGTTTTCCTCTTTCACACATCCTACAGGGAACACAAACAGTCCTAAACACACAGAGCAATGACAAGCCCTCAGGTTTGCTCCTATGGAATCAGCAAGCAGCACCAGCAATCAATTGACAGAGCAGCACCCCCTGCTGTTTGTGTAAAGGTGACAGGAAGAACACACATTGTGAAACACAGTGACAACACAAAAAAAAAGAAAAAAAAAGAGAGAAATGAGGAGAGGAGAAGAGAGGAGTCTCATGTGATACAGTATGACTCAGGGCTATGAAGTCAGAGTGGGTTTATGCAGAGATTAAAGGATTGAAGAACAAGGGAGAGAAAGCGTGGGCAGACAGATATAGAGTCCACTAAGTCCAGGAACCTGCTGGAGAGACTACAGAAAGTAAGATTTTTGTTACTGAACGAAATAAACAGTAATCAACATTGGATGCAAAAAAAAAACACTTGAAGTTATAAGTTATTTTTTAGCGGTGTTTATGTGCCAGCAGAAAGAGATTAAAACTCAGATCATTTCTTTATGTGAGAGGAGTTAAAGGATCGACGTCCGTGCCCTCTGAGGCGGCTGCGTTGTGGTGAATGAAGCTGTCCCATAAGGAGACAGTGTCAGATTACATCTCCACCACGGTGTCCTTGAGCAAGACACTAAACCCCTCCTATTTACTCTACGTCACTTAAGACAGAAGTGGCAAGTAAATGGACCTCCAAATCAATTCAGAAGGGCACGTTTTCTCAAGAAAAAACAGTATGACCAGCTGATTCACATGGACATTTGATTAAATTTTTCATACTCATACCTGCACATACCCATTATATAAACTAAGGCTTAATTAAATCTGAGTTTAAGTCTTTTAAATCCATTGTGTGATATCAGGAACTGAAAGTAACCCTAATAGTTTCGGTTCATTCATCAATGCTGTCATCAACACTGTTTTCAGCCACGACAGGCAGCTGTGATTAAAAAACAAATGTTTTAAAAAACAGATGTGCAAAAGGCCGAGTCAGTGTTGCTCATGAAACAACCTATATGTCTCCTTTGGCTGAGCTGCCCCTCAGGAGAAATAAAATGTGGTATTTTTTCTGTTGTGACTGCACTGATACAAGTTACTAAAGTTAAATCAAATTAAATCCTAATAACATCCAAACTGTGATTGGCACACTCCCATAGGACGGATATTTTTTTTCTGTGAAGATTAAATCATCCTATCATGGCAAACTATCCCCTTATAGCCCTGACCTTTACCTTCTTAGGTGTGAAATCACCAACATTTATTTGCTATGGCCAGATAATCTATATGACTTCTCCATGACCGTCCTAGGTAAACATAACTTGTGACGTCCTCTGCCTTTCATTGAGTGACACAGTAGCATCAGAACTTGGTACTGCTGCACAAGGGCTCTGGGCGACTCTTGAAATTGTGGAAGTGATTAAGATGAAAACAAATCCTCACATTTGCTTTCAGAGAATTTTAAGACTTGTCATATTTGCAATGTCTGAGAACTTCAGCACAAAACTCCACCTACCTGCTCAACACCAGACAGCAGATAGAAAGTAAGCCTCTAGCTGGTGAGCATAGTGGGGCATTTAGCAGATAAAGAACCAGCATTTCACCCAGAAGTTGGACAGACCTAAAAGAGGGAAAATATTCTACTTAAATTTTTCAGGCGGCCAGTACACGACTCTAAATAAATGAGAGTGCTGCTCCGTATCTGCTGGAAGGCCACTGTTTGCTCACAGGTTCACAATAACCACCTAAAAAGGGCAATTTTGTGATTATAGGTTGCTTCCAAGTAGCCAAAACCTCAGTTATTATAATGGCTGCAGTTTTCCGTTGACCTGATCAACTTAGCACTTCTACTTCAAACAGGTTAAAAATTAGTTAGCAAGTGAGCAGAAAAGTGTATGTTTAGCTAAAAGTAAAGTTACAGAGAAAGAAACCAATTCTTGAAATATATAATCCTAAACAATTACTGAGTCTTATACAAGGAAACAGGGAAACCTGAGTCCACGGTAAGGGACTGTGGGAGTACACTGAATATGATTGGGAACCACTAATATCAAGCATAACTAACCTAGCATAACGAAGGCAAGTGTAAGTGTAATTATATGACATGAATACCATAATGAAGCAGGATGAAATACAAAAAGAGTTAAATTGTATATCTCTGAAAGGTTTGGTTTTGTTGATTGGGGTCAAGAGCTTGCATGTTCCACACACATTCACATACATGCACACACACACACACACACACACACACACACACACACAAACACAAACACACATACACACAATGCGTCCCCCATTGGTTCTGTTAGTGTTAATTAGAGCTGCGCACAAATGAAGGCGGATGTACTCCACCTCATTCTTGGGGTCAATTAGCTGTGACAGCAAGAGCTACACAATCTTAAAACCCAATTAATGAGAGGATTTACTTATTATGACCCCGACTGGATATAATTACATTGAAACGTTCAGTGTTGCGGTTAAGTGATGGATGAGAGATGCTATGACTTCTTTCAGCTATCAGAAGTGACTGCTGTTCATCATGAAGTGATAGATAGATAGATAGATAGATAGATAGATAGATAGATAGATAGATAGATAGATAGATAGATAGATAGATAGATAGACAGACAGTCTTTTACAAATATTGACTTGCTGTAGGAAATCAAAAGCTGCTGACAAGGAATTTACTTCCAGCTGACACCATCATGTGTTATCAAAGGAAGCAAAAGAAGGAAACAACAAGCACCATCACCCTGTCCGACAGGTAGCCTTCGAGGCTCGATATGTCTAACAGGCTGGCAAGTTAAGATGTCAAAAAAAAAAAGATGAGAGAAACACCTCAGGGGTACCAAACTGCCAACCTGACAATACAGCACTTCATCATCCCTAACATCAAGAGATTAAATTATACACATGCAATCCCGAGACGGTTCATTCTGTCACTGGAAATGGAGAATTCAAACTTGCGGGATTTGAATTTATTAGGCTGAATAACATGAGGCTTGGCTCGTCGTGAAAAGTCTAGGAAATATATTTCCAAGCATCTGTAAGGATGACATTTCTCCTGGCATAGATGTGGCCAGAGATTCAGCTTGGAAAAATAATTTAATAAATCAACATGTCAAGCGGTTTCAGCACTGGAGGGGAATTAGCTTTCATCTAAACATGAAAGAAAACACAGGAATAGCCGGCAGCCAGCTGAATACACATGCTCATGGGTTGTTCTGTATCACATGACCCCCTCGTCGCAGTCCATCTCCAAATTCTTTATAATATAAATCATTATTCTGAAAATTCTGTTTCCTATATCTGGTCTTGCTTTGGCTCTGAGGGTTTTGTTGAACATGTTTATAGCTGCCATTTTGTCCTCAGAGATAAAAAGGTGAGCTGTGATCCAGACAGAAACAGAAGCGTGCTAATTAAAGCTGAAAACAGTCATCAGCAGCACACTTCTCTTTTAGCTCCAACACCCTGTTTCACACTCACACACACACTCACACACACATCACAGTCAAGTTCGATTCAGCTCCAGACACGCATGATACAGCCATGATATGCCATCCCTTTATAGCCAAGCATAGTTCAGGTTGCACAGAGATGCAGCTAATAATAGTGATATCTAATCAATGGAGACAAACACACACACACACACACTCACTTAACCTTGGGTTGACTTTGCAAGTCTGCTACGCAATCTCCCTGCAATGCTTGACAAAAACCACCAACAGCATTCTTCAGCAGACTGCAGATCATCTCTCTGAAGGAGCGTGTGGATGATCTGTGAGCGTATGGAAGCGACAGATACCTGGAAGAGCAGAAGGGTTGGAAGGAGAGGAGGAGACCTCTATTTTTGGAGACGGTATTCTCATGGTGTCCCAGGGGAGAGGGCCGCTGTGGGCTCCCCTCCTCAGATGGCAGCTCAGGAGAAACCTGCAAGAGAGGAGCAGATGAGGATGTCAGTCACAGAAACATGAACATATGGATTCATATTTTAGGGCTTTACAACTGGGCCTTACAACTGTAATATGTAAAATTTAAAAAAATATCCAAGTGGTAGAGATGTAACAGCTGGTTTTGAGAATGAGCTGAATTGCAGTCTCACTCCATACTTCTTTTTACCCTGAAAACTGAGTGACCTCCACTGATTTACTGAAGAGCATCATGGGACTAAACGTATAAAAAAGAAAAAAGAAAAAAAAAAAAAAGGAGCCAGCCCATTTCTCCAACATCCAGGCCTTTTTCTGTTGCTGTGACAACAACAAGGACAAGAGGAGGCAACCTTGGACGCCGGACAGCTTTGTGTCGATACAACACTGGCTTCCTCACAGAGGCTGTCAGCCTTACAGCACTGACTCACACCTCGCAGCCTTTCCGTCTGTAGTGGACTGATCTGAAATATCTGTGGAAAAACTGTTTAAAACCAGAAAACACAGACTCATAATTTTTATCAGCAGAATGTGCAAAGTCAGGCTGCAGCCACTCAGGCTGCCACAACTGCTAATTGCAGACAGTAAATTTCCCACTGATGATAAAATGATCTGATAAATAAATCTTGGCGGAGAGCTAACACTTTCTGAGTTGCCACAGTGAAGTTTAGAGTAGCTGCTTTAAGTTGAGCACAAGAAGTCTGTTTGTTACCTGCCTGTTTTTTGCAGAGATGTTAATCCATCATGAAAGGCAGCCACGTCTACATCATGATCAGAGTTGTGGCCAAGATTTTCTAAATATTAGATTTGGGAGTTTATATCTGTTTTGCATGTGGAGGTTGTTTGGACTATTCTTTGACTGGCTTGCCTTGACAATTCCTATTATTTAATTTTATTTTTCTTCTTACTTCTCTGTTTGGTTATGCAGTGTGTATTGTGTATGGCAAGTTTGATTTTTCATGGTTAAGTACTGGCATTTTACACTAAACTGAGAGAAATATTTAATACTTAAAATAGGGAATAAATAAATGAATAACAGGCTATGCACAACAAATTCAAAACCATTTAAGGAACTCATGAATGAGGCCATGGTCCTCAATTTATGTGTGTGATTACTGCTGATTGCTTTGTGATTACCATTAACAGAGGGTTAGGGTTTTACGCACTGCTTTTATTCACCTCCACATCACAGGTGAGTCATACACATACAGGTGGTTTGGCACAAGATAAAGCCAAAAGCTTTCACCCTGAAAAAGCTGTCAGACAGGCAGCCAAGGGTACTGCATCATTCACTCTCCTCACTGCTCAGTCCATCATCTAAAGTCTGTTAGAGGAGCCAGTGGCAGAGATGTTGTGTTTAGTATGACATCTTGTGGTGGAAGTTAACATTTCATCTACAAGAAAAGTCCATATTTACCCTCATGTTTCATAGCATTGAGTAGCAAAGCACTTTTTGTGATGTTTGTTTAATATGCGCAATGGCTGGTCATAGTGAACTTAGCCTTTTATGAGTACTCTTAATCAATTAATAGTTATTCAAATAACAAAATGATTTTTTAAATGGAATGCAACATAAACCTTTTCAAAATCTCATACAACTATTGAAATACAGAAGACATTCAAGCCAAAATGAAAATGATTGACTCATGGGCAAAACAAAAATTACACAAAATTCCAAGTCAAATACATGTTTTTGAGCCAGGATTTATATTAGAGATATCAACATTTATTTAGGTTTTTTTGTTTTTTTTTTTAAAAAGGGACATTGGGGGTATCAAACTAAATTTGTAATAAAGGATTGACTGTTCGTGTGAAAAGAAGGTTACTAAACCCAAATTTTACAGGCTAATAAACAGTAACGTAGATATTTAATGGCTTTCAATAACTCCCCTAGCTTCCTATAGCTATGTCTGTGTTTGTTTGTAAGTTTATGTTAAGCCGAGAGTTAAAAAAAATCTCTTAGGAATGTATTAACAGCAAATGACTGATGAAAAAAATGTGGATTTAAACTATTGTTAATGATGGAAAATGTAGTTTCATAACATTTTTTGCTTTTCCCAAACATCAAAAGAGGACAAAATGTAAAATGGCAAACAAACTATTGATAAAACATTAACACCACAGTGTGTGAATGCTTTATGTTTTGTTTTTAGAGATGCTAGTGGTTAGACTTATTCAAAAGAAGTACATCGAAACTGACTTCAAGTCCCACGGTGCTTTGCGAGCAGCGAGTTTCCTCTGGTGGTTGTAGTCCACAAAGGGTCGTTTCCGTGTATCTAGCCTACGTTAGGTGGTGGAATCTGCTCTGCAAAGAAAAACACATGTGAAATTATTGATCAGGTAGGGCAAACAGCTCATTCAGTCGGCTCCCGCCTATTGAACTTGTCGATTACATTAAAAATGTAAAATTATTTCATATGGTCAGTCCTTATTTTGCCTGTAAATGTAGAAGCTACAAGCAATGTGCAAAATCAGCGCGTACATGGCGATGCATTTCCTTTTGTTCAGCTAGCTTATGTGAAGAAATACAGACGCCAAATACTCACAAATGTCACTCAGTTCCCATAAAAAGTGACTGAAAGGATTCATTAACGTCAGCTATTAAGCTGTTTCCAATTTTAGACAAACTGTAGCCACACATTTCCGACGACACTCGACACGTCGGCATTTATTTAGCTAGTCTCGTCGCAGGTATACATTTATCAGCCATATGGTTAGCTGTATGAATATATAACGTTAACTTGTAGGCTTTTGGCTCTGTTAGCATTTAGCTACGTTGGCTAGCATTAGCAATAAGCTTGTCGCAGTTATGTTGTTTACATCCGGTAATGCGGGTCTGTAAGCTAATTTGCATGACTGAGTTGAGGGCAGCAGACCGACTGGTTAACAGGCGACTGTCTGATGGACATTAACTGCTTTTATTATATTTTATATATTGTGAATTAAGTTGATAGGTCAGTAAAGAATGTAAACATCAGCTGGTCCTGTCATTTTCACTAACTGGACTGTCTTGTCTCTCACAGGGCTGTGTGAATTTATGGAAACATGTCAAAGAAACGGGGCAGGTAGGATCAAATCTGATTGAACTCGTCTGACCTGCTGTATGACAAAATACTCTGTTTTGCACCTGAAATGAAAATGAAAATTACTTCAATCCAATCTGTAAACGAAACCTAACAACTTAACTTTGATCCTGGTGTTTCCTGTTATTGTAGTTACACCTTTTGAATTTAACTTAAGCCTACTTACTTTAAACTTGTATTAAACATTATCCCAAATGCTCCCTAGTATGTATACTTTTTAATCTCAGCTCTTCATTAAAGCTGAATTACATTTAGATTGTGTAAGTTTCATTTGATAGACTTTTGTTGTGTATCATTTTATTTTTTGTGATGTGTTATTTGTGACCAATTCATAAAGCATTGAAACTATTTACAGTGACTTTTCAAAATCTATGGCTTTGCCTTTTTCTGTTTTTTATAAATTTTTACAGTAAACGTTCGCAAAGAAAAGCTCAGAGATGCTTGTTAAATGTGGTTTAATTGAAATTCTAGATTCAAAAAGATTTGCTATGGCATCACGCTGCCTTATGTCACCTATGACTCTTAACTTTACTGAGCTTCAAAGAACTTGGTTCCCTGTTTCCTTGTTGCATTTCTGCACTTAGTAAAGGAGAGTTATCAGATGAAGTGCAGTTGTGACTCTGTTTGGAAGTCTCAATTATTTGGTATCTTTCCTCCCTCCAGGAATGAGATGGAGCGCCACTTCCT